>NW_020769638.1:141901-156761 GCF_900518735.1 Pseudonaja textilis
TCCCACACTCTGGACACTCATATGGTTTCTCTCCCGTGTGAGTCCTCCGGTGTGTCACAAGGTTGGAATTCTGACTGAAACTTTTCCCACACTGTGGACACTCATATGGTTTTTCTCCTGTGTGAGTCCTCTGGTGTGTCATCAGTCTGGAATTATTACTGAACCTTTTCCCACATTCTGGACACTCATACGGTTTCTCTGTACGAGTCCTCTGGTGTGTCACCAGGCTGGAAGTCTGACTGAAACTTTTCCCGTGCTCTGGACACTCATACGGATTCTCTCCCGTGTGAGTCGTCTGATGTATCACCAGGTTGGAATTCCGTCTGAAACTTTTCCCACAATCTGGACATCCATACAGTTTTTGTCTTGTGTGAAACTTCTGGTGTTTTATCAGGCTGGAAATATGACTGAAACTTTTCCCACTCTGAGGACATCCATACGGTTTCTCTCCTGTGTGAGTCCTATGGTGTGTCACAAGGGTAGAATTCTGACTGAAACCTTCCCCACACTCTAAACACTCATACGGTTTCTCTCCTATGTGAATCCTCTGGTTGCAAATATAACTAAAATGTTTCCCACACTCCAGACATTCATACAGTTTGTCCAGGGAATGCATCCTCTGGTGTGTCATTAGGCCCGAATTCTGAAACTTTTGCAATAATCTGGACACTCATACAGTTTGTCTCCTGTGAGTTCTCTGGCGTCCCCAGGTGGTATTTCTTTCCACAGTCAGGATATTCAAAGGATTTCTTCCCAGGGTGAGTCTTCAGGTGTCTCATGAGGTGGGAATTTCGAATGAAACTTTTCCCTCAAACCAGGCACTTCCGGTTTCTCCCTGGTGTGAGTCCTCTGATGCTGCTATGCTTGCTAAAGCATTTACCACATTGAAAGCACTTGCAGGCCATCTGTCCTATATGTGTCCTTCAATGAACCCCAAGAAAGCTGTTCAGACTAAACCATTTCTCGCATTGCTATGGCTTTTCTACAATGGGGATCCTCTCCTGCATAATCACTTGTGATTTACAATCTGTACTTTTCCCACAATAGGCACAACAGAGGATTTTCCGACACTGATATTCTTGAGGTCAAATATATGTGTGATCATTTGTTTACTGGTGCTTTAATTCCACCTGTTTTCCTCCTCCAGCCCTGCATCACTGTTTGCCCTATTTGCCTAGCCAATAGACCTTACTCCCTGCTGTCTTCCAGAGTTACCCCTCTTTTTCTGAATGAAATATAATCTCCCCCTTGAGCTATCATGTAACGTATTCTTGGGTTTCTCATAGTCTACCTTTTCTTGCTTGAAATCTCCTCTTAGTTTGCTCCTTTGTCTCTCAACTGTTGAGAAAGGAGAAGAATTTTGTGGTTTTCTGAAGGAAATGGAAAATAGTTTGGTTTCTGGCTGGCTTTGCTTTCTTTTCCAATGTTGCTTGTTATTCTCAGTTTTCCAGAGTGCTCCTATTGCCATCCTCTTTGTCTATAAGATTCAAAGAAAAATGTAACTTTAATCCTTTATAAAATGATTGAAGATGTAAAAACAGGAAAAAGTATACATTACAATAAATAAGCATACATGCCATAATTTCTTACATCAGTTATATAAGAAATATATTAGTTAGGATTCATTTGACACTTTTGTGTCCAGTTTGAAATATCCATTCAGTCATTTTCACTTTGGTGATTAAAAAATTATTAGCAGTGCAAAGGCTTATCATGAACTATATGTGGAAATGCTGAGATACATTGTATTTGTATTTCTCATACATACAGTTATATGCGTGTGTATTTGTATTTCTTTCGGTATGCATAATTTACAATTCTCTCTGTATGCCTATATTTACAGTTCTAAATATGCATACAGAGAGAAATACAAATACACATGGATAAAACTGTATGTATGTGAAAAATCCAGGTGTTTTTAGCCTGAAAATTATCCCAGATTGGTTACAGTTGAACCTTCTGAGCTAACTTTAGAGATTGTGGGTTTTTACCTGATGAAATGATACCTAACCTCTCTGCAAGAGTTCGTGTACAGTTTTGCCCATAGCAAAAGGAAAAAAACCTGAAATATCACATTGGCATAAGTATTCAGACCCCTTGCAACAGCACTTGAAATTTAGTTCAGGTGCCTCCCATTTCCCTTGATTGTTGCTGACATGGTTCTGCAGCTTGATTCGAGTCTAAAATTGATTGGACATGATTTGGAAAGGAACGCACTTCTCCATTGAAGGCCTGGGTGCTGGGCACGGCCACGGTGGATGTGACACGAGACCACACCTCCACACACATGGTTTTATACACTTGATAACCTTATGAGAAACTAGATATAGAAACTGACTCCATAAAAATAATACAACTATAAGACTATGGAGATCATGCACAAGAGATTTGTACCAACCAATTTGTAACTTAAAGATGGTTTTGTGTTTTATGCTTATGTCATGTCTATGTCTGTGTAAAAAATAAAAACTTTAAAAAAATACAACAACTATAAATTATTGACAGGCTATAGTAGCAGATTTCATGGCTATATAAAGCACAGAATTTCTCTGAGTCTCTCCACTTTCACAGGTTCTCCTTTTTGTAAGAATTACTGAAAGTATTTTAATATACCTTGGAACACTTCAGAACTTATTAACTTCAGCCTGGTGCATGGATGAGAGTATTTTGACTGGGCTTTTTTAAAAGGGGGAGGGAAAGGTCCATTTTCCCCAAGTGCTTTGAAAGGATCACTAAATGAAGTGGTGTAAATCAAAGCCTGTATATAATTGGATATGAAAGGATGGGTGGCCTCTCCTAGAGATTTCATGTAGAGATTAAACAGCATTACTTACTGATGGTTATTTGGGCAGATGTAGCTGCAAGAATGCCAATCCCAACAACAAAGCATGGTGGTGGTAGCATCACGCTGTGGGGGTGTTCCTCAGCTGCAGGGACTGGGAGAAGGGTCAGGGTTGAGGGAAAGCTGAATGGAGCAAAGCACAGGGATATCCTCAATGAAAGCCTGTTCCACAGCACTCAGGACAGCCAAGACAGCATAGCAGTGGCTTAGGGACAACTCTGTGAATGTCCTAGAGGGGCCCAGCCAGAGCTCTGACCTGAACCCTATTGAATATCTCTGGACGAACCCGAAAATGGCTCTCCACCGATGGTCAGCCAACCTGACTAAGCTTGAGAGGATTTGCAAGGAAGATGGGCAGAAAATTTCCCAATACAGGTGTGCAAAAAGCTTATCCCCTCATACCCAAATAGACACAAGGCTGTAATTGCTGAGTTAAGGATCTGAATATTTATGCCAATGTGGTTTTTCAGGTTTCTTTTTTTTAAATAAATTTACAGACATTTTCTAAAATTCTGTTTTCACTTTGTCATATACAGGAATGAGGAAAAAATGAATGTCAACCAGTATAAAAAAATCAGGCTGCAGCAGAACAAAATCAACAGAAGCGAAAGGGGGTCTGAATGCACTGAATGTCTGTTCCTATTGACACGGAAATACACTCCTGTGAATTTATTTATGTAAACAATTACGTGTATTTCTGTCTGCAAAATGACTCAAAAGTGCATTGGCTCAATTTTCTTTAATCTCTTTTTTTTAAAGCCACTAACAGATTAAAGGGTGAGCAAATCCTATGCAAACCTCCCTTTTGCCCCTGAAACTCCTCGCTTGCCAGGAAAGCGACATCTCAATAAAACCACAAGGATTCACATGTTACGTGAAGGGCGAGGGAGCTGGGTGGTTAAGAAACGGGAAAATATATATATCAAGATTTCTTTAAATCTCCTAAATCTGTCGGCAGAAAAATCTCGGGCTGCAGTTTTAAATCATGCAGCAAAAGGATAAAAACGTTTGGGGAGAGAAAGACTGAGCAGCAGTAGCAGCAGCCCGCATGTTTCATTCCTGTCCCTTCGCTGCTTCCAGGCCGTGGAGGAACCCAAAGGGCCCGACTTGCTCCCGGTGTCCAATCCGACCTGCCCTCCACTCACCTCCCTGGAGCCGCTTCGACCCTCCAAGCAGCACAAAAGGGCCCGCCAACGCCATCAGCCTCCCGCGGGTCAGCCCGAAGAGGAAGTACCTCTGTCCTCCTTTCCTCCACTCTAGCAATCTAATGCTCTATCATTACAATTGGTTCCATCTCGGCCTCTCTCCCTCCGGTGTAATGTCAATATTAGCGATGCCGCTGCTGTGCTCTCTTGTTCTCTGCTTTCCAGGCGCGAGTGTTGCTTCATTGTAGAGCGCCATCTAGCGATATAAGGTAGGGATGCCCTCATTGTCACTCCAACTGAGCCAGGGGCTTCTTTTGCCGCCAAGCAAAGCGTCCGTGGGGAGAACACAATGCGTCATCAGGCAGGGACAAAGCGCACCTCCCTTGAGGATCAGTGAAGACTATTCCAGCCAGTTCTTCCTCTTGGGGGGGCAGGATAACTCCCCAAAACTATATTTGTAACTCAGGGAAGTTTGAAGGGTGATGTTTTCCCCTACTTACCTTCACCAGATTAGACAGGTGCTGCATCATAAAAGTTCATGAAGGTCTTGTTTGTATGTGCAGCCTTAAACAATTGCCAGCTTCATCCCATTGATATAGGACAAAACCTCATCCCATTGAATGAAATACAGGACAAAACCTTGAAGTGCCCACCCACATTGCTTCCAAACTCATCTAGATAGATATCATTTTTTCCTCTGCATTCTTGCAGCTGAAACTGCCCGGATTTCCCTCAATAAGCAACGTGATTTAACATCTACATGAAATCTCTAGGAGAGGCCGTCCATCCTATCCAATTCTATGCAGGTAGTCTTTGATTTACACCACTTCATTTAGTGACCAGGGGTTGGGGATCCCTGACCTAGACAGTGATTTATCCTTTCAAAGCACTTGGGGAAAATTGACCTCTCCCCCTCACCCTTTAAAAAAGCCCAGTCGAAATACCATCATCCATGCACCAGGTTGAAGTTAGTAAGTTCTGAAGTGCTCCAAGGTTTACATTATATTAAAATACTTTCAGAAATCTTTACAGATAGGAGAAGTTACAAAAGTGAAAGTGGAGAGACTCAAAAGCGATTCTTTGTCTTATAATAGCCATGAAGAAAAACTGCAAATTGAAAAAGGAAGTTGGTAACGGAATAACTAGAGGAAGCAGCATTGGCTCAACAGAATATAAACAACAACCGTCCAAAGGACATTTTATTCCAACAACTGAAGCCTCTCTGGAGCTCAACCAATCTCCCTCTTCTGCACACCAGTCTCTCTTCCCCAAAATGCTCAAAGGCAGTTATTAGATTATACAATCTGTAAAAGAACTGAAATTGAAAACCTTTGCCGACATGGCTGTTCAGTCACGTGGGCAGAGAGAAACAGGGATGCATCAGAAAGGGAATCTGGGCAGGTAAGAGAGGCAGATTCAGGTGCTGCATCTCCAAGGAAGCTCAGTTGGACGCCTCTCTGGTCTCCGTAACCCTCGAGATGCCACCGGCCTCCTCCTAGCAGGGTTCACGCCCAGCCACGATCCTTCTGAACCCAGATCCTCTTCCTCCCCTCCTGGGAGGCGGATCCTCCCCAGCAGCCACAGGGGAACGTGGGAACAATGGTGCCCAACACCAGGCAGCCTCACCCTGGGAGCCGGGCTGCACCAAATGATGGGCTGTAGGGAAGGAGGGCGGGGGGCTTGGAGGGAGGATTTTAAGAGGATCCGAGACCCGTTCGCGCAACCGAGGAGGAGAAGCGGCGGCGCAGCGGTTCTCACGGAGCAGAAAACCTTGCGAGCAAAGGCGGGGACTCGGAAGGGGAGGGGGCACAACTGGGGAAACCCCACCTCGCTCTCCTCTTCCTCCCCCCAGGAATCCCTCCTCCCTGCCCGCACCTGGGGATTCCCCCTCCTCTTCCTCCCCCCTCCTGGTCGTCTCCTCCCCCTCTGGCAGCGGCCTTGCCCACCTGGTGCCCCTTGAGCGGCTCTTCCCACGAGGGAATCTCTGCAAGACTTGATGTAAGAGATGTCGGCAGACCAGGAAGGAGGGCAAGGAGGGCTCGGGATTGGCTCCCACCCCACTTTTCCCCCTTTCCTGCCTCCTTTCCAGGCGCAAAAGCCTTTAACCCCTTCGCTGAAGCCAATAAGGGGAAGGGGCCACTAGGCCGAGGCCGACCAATGCCAAAGTCTGCAGCAAGCCCGTTTGTGGATTAGCTCCCTTACAAAGAAATCCGAAAGGCCCATTGAAATAAACCTTTTGCTTGCTTATTCACAAGAAAGAAACCCACCCCCTGCTAGAGCAGGAGACCTTATATCATTTCAGACAAGTGACTGTCCAGTGTCTTCTTAAAACCCTCCTGGGGCTGCAGGCGGCCTTCCAGGCCCAAAACAGGACCTCCGGAGTGCGCCAGGAGACCATTCTTGACTCAGATCAACTATTCAAAAACACAGTCAAGAGAAATATACGGCTCTCTATTTTTATAAGTGTATAAAACCATGTGTGTGGAAGTGTGGTCTCATGTCACATCCACCACGGCCATATCCACTGCCTGCCACCCCATGGCTCTCCGAGGTCAAACAACCCTGATGCGGCCTTCAATGAAATGAAACCTATGCTCTAGAAGTTGTGGGTGCTCCCTCAGTGGAGGTTTTCAAGAGTAGATTGGACAGCCGATTGTCTGGAACGGTACAGGGCCGTGTCGCTCCAGACCCGAATGTGGGTCTTTCATCTTTCTGTTGTGGGTCCCTGTCGCAGCAGTGGGATGATTGTCACCCTGTCATAGCGGTGACAGTGGCCAGAGCCTAGTTGCAGAAGCAAAGCACCCGTGCACTTGCCTTTGTGGGTCTTCATCACAAACATTTGCTGCTGCTACTTTTCGCGCCTTATGCAGCAGTGAAATTTATCACGCTTCACAATGGGGGGAGGCGGGTCCCCTTTTCCTGGAGCCCATTACAACAATGCGGAGCCACAATGCGACCCTTCCCTATTATGCTTGCTCTCGCCTCCTGGATGTCAGTTGCTTTTCCTGCACTTTTCCTGCAGAGCTGCTGGTGTAGTGATGCTCCAACTCCCCGCCGGCCATCTGATCTTTGGCGTGTTGATCCTTTGCTTGTTGGCCTCTGGATTCCCACCACCCAACACCAGTTCAAGGGTTCCTTCCACCCTCCTCCCTGGCGGGAAGAGGAGGAGATAAAAGAGGGAAGTGAGAGCGAGAGGGGGAAAGAGAGAGGGACGGAAAGAGACAGACAGAGAAGGGGAGAGACATAGACACAGAGATAGAGAGGAGGAGAGAGAGAGACATAGAAATACAGGGGTGGGGGAAAGGGAGTTGTCAAAAAGGTTTTGTGGTTCCCAGTGTTTTTTAAAAACCCTTCTCTGCCCTAATGAACGGCTAGGTAGCATGGCTAGGGGGTCTTGTGACTTGGTGGGAGTGACATTGAGTCAGCCACACCCACCCAGCTTTTGTGACTCCTAGTGTTTTCTGTGGGAAATGGGTCCAAGTGGCTCTTGGGGCGATCAAAGGGTTGAGGTAGAGGAAGCCTTGGGAATGCAAGCCTGGGCCTTGTCTATGCCTCCAACCCTGAGGTGTTCCGCTTAATAACTCACACATTCATTGAATAGCCTTACCAGGCAAAGAGGGGGTGGGCGTACTTAAGCAAAGCAGTTCCTTTTAATGTGATTGCAACATAAAAGCATAATTGATAGGCCCCGTTACACTTGTATCTCAAGGACTACTTGTATGTACAAAATGAGTGAAATACTTCTGGAAATATGATCGGAACTGAAAAGCGCGAAGGAAATGATGAAAGAAAGCTTGGAACTATGGAGTATTATTCTACAAAAACTGGAAATGGCGGAGCCAGAGGGGGAGGAGTTAAGCAAAGAAGAAATCAGCCTTAAAGAACAAGTGGAGCAACAAATGTTGACAGGATAAAAAAGGAGTTAAAATTAAAATATTAAGACTGGATATGATAAAGGGGGAATTGCTTGGAAGGTTAAACAAAGGAAGACGAAACAGCGGAAGCGGGAATTGCATTGAAAAGATCAGAAGAGGGAGGGGGACAAAGCAAATAGCTTAGAGTTGGAAATTAAGGAAATAATAGGGAAAAGAAGGGAAAGGAAGGAAAGGACCGAAAAATGATAGAAAAAGAGAAAACAAGCAAAAATGATAAGAAATTATAGAGTCAGGATTTAGAGACGATGGGTAGTAGGTGATTAGGAAAAGAGATTCCGTATAGAAATGTATTGTGGTATTTAAGAATATAGACATAAAGATGGAATATACTAGAATTGACATTATACTAAGAATTATTTTTAAACTAGATTTAAATTTAATCTGAAATAGATATGGAAATGTGATGCGTTGCGGGTCCCACTGCTGGGATGAATTAGTCAGCTGACGACCTGCACCTGGGCAGACTGTCCGGGCGGGCTCCTCTTGATGGCAAAGATGACAGCGACACAAAGGTTTCTTTTGGTGAGAGGAAGCCCAGATAGTACTACGCACCTCTCTTTTGTTGGGGAGGGGGGGGGGGGGGGGGTTATGTTACACACGAGGAAGTTAGACAGTAATAGGGAATATTGCCATATATGGCTACACCTTATGCTATAGCCAACTCACGTTTTACACGTTACTGTTCCAATAGTGTCGCCCTATCTGTGTACGTAACTTCCTACTGATGTGTCATGATATCGCAACAGAAATGAGAATTTATTAAAAGAATATTAATATTTAATAATGTGATGAATAAAGTAAAAAGGGAGTATGAGATTTGAAATGGATAAATTACTAGTAGCCTTTAAAAATTATTGAATAGATTAAAATAGAAAAATTTATTAAGTAAATTGTTTTGGAATAAATGTATGACTTAGAATATAATAAAGGGAATACCATGTGGAATCTGATATTAGATATATATATATATATATCTCCTAATTTATACTAGTTAAGGGACTATTGTTAATATAGAATGTTAATTAAAAATGGCTATATTGTTATAAGTTTTTATGGGATTAAGGGAGTAAATGGGGAAAATGCATAAGGCAAAGGGTTCGCAAGCTCAAATTGACAATGAAAGAGGAAAACTTTTGAATGAAAAAATAATAGTGCAGGTGAAACTCAAAAAGTTAGAATATCGTGCAAAAGTTCATTTGTTTCAGTAATGCAACTTAAAAGGTGAAACTAATATATGAGATAGACTCATTACATGCAAAGCAAGATAGTTCAAGCCATGATTTGTCTTGATTATGGTTTAAAGCTCATGAAAACCCCAAATCCACAATCTCAGAAAATTAGAATATTGTGAAAAGGTTCAATATTCTAGGCTCAAAGTGTCTCACTCTAATCAGCTAATTAAGCCATAACTCCTGCAAAGGGTTTCTGAGCCTTTAAATAGTCTCTCAGTCTGGTTCAAGTAGGAATCACAATCATGGGAAAGACTGCTGACCTGACAGTTGTTCAGAAAATCATCACTGACACCCCCCATAAGGAGGTAAAGCCTCAAAAAGTAATTGCAAAAGAAGTTGGATGTTCCCAAAGTGCTGTGTCAACGCACATGAATAGAAAGTTATGTGGAAGGGAAAAGTGTGGAAGAAAAAGGTGCACAAGCAGCAGAGATGACTGCAGCTTGGAGGGGACTGTCAGGAATAGGCCATTCAAAAGTGTTGGGGACTTTCACAAGGAGTGGACTGAGGCTGGAGTCAGTGCATCAAGAGCCACCACACACAGACAGATCCTGGACATGGGCATCAAATGTCGTATTCCTCTTATCAAGCCACTCCTGAACAACAAACAACGTCAGAAGCATCTTACCTGGGCTAAAGAAAAACAGAACTGATCTGTTGCTCAGTGATCCAAAGTCTTATTTTCTGATGAGAGCAACTTTTGCATCTCATTTGGAAACCAAGGACCCAGAGTCTGGAGGAAGAATGGAGAGGCGCACACTGCAAGATGCTTGAAGTCCAGTGTGAAGTTTCCACAGTCTGTGTTGATTTGGAGAGCCATGTCATCTGCTGGTGTTGGTCCACTGTGCTTCATTAAGTCCAGGGTCAACACAGTCGTCTACCAGGACATTTTGGAGCACTTCATGCTTCCTTCCGCCGACGAGCTTTATGGGGATGCTGACTTCATTTTCCAGCAGGACTTGGCACCTGCCCAAAAGCACCAAAACCTGATTCAATGACCGTGGGATTACTGTACTTGATTGGCCAGCAAACTCACCTGACCTGAACCCCATAGAGAATCTATGGGGCATTGCCAAGAGAAAGATGAGAGACATGAGAGCGAATAATGCAGAAGAGCTGAAGGCCACTATTGAAGCATCCTTGTCTTCCATAACACCTCAGCAGTGCCACAGGCTGATAGCTTCCATGTCACGCCACGTTGAGGCAGTAATTTCTGCAAAAGGGGCCCAAACCAAGTACTGAGTACATATGCATGCTTATACTTTTCAGAGGTCCTATAGTATTCTGTGTACAATCCTTGTTTTATTGATTGCATGTAATATTCTAATTTTCTGAGATTGTGGATTTGGGGTTTTCATGAGCTGTAAGCCATAATCATCACAATTATGACAAATCATGGCTTGAACTATCTTGCCTTGCATGTAATGAGTCTATCTCATATATTAGTTTCATCTTTTAAGTTGCATTGCTGAAATAAATGAACTTTTGTACAATATTCTAATTTTTCAAGTTTCATCGGTATGTGATAAAATTTGCAAATGTGACGGATGTAAGAAAATGTGTGAAAATGTGAAATATACAAAGTGGATAAGAATAGGGATATTGTTAAACAAGACATGAGAATATTTAAAGAAAAATGAAAAAGCTATAATGCAAAATTAAATTGCATAAAATAAGAATAATGAATATAGAAACTGAATAAGAATATTGATAATATTGTTAAACAATATATGAGAATATTTGAAGAAAATTGAATAAGCAATAATACGATATGAATTTGGATATGAAAGTTGAGTATGTAATCATCGTCACGTTTATATTGAAATGTTAAAACCTGGAACCACATTGTTCACCTAATGAGTTTTTTTCAAATATAAAAATAAAAAAATTATTGAAAAAAAAAAAAGGATTACTTGAATGGCGGTTGGGAAATTCTGGCACTCAAAATCTGGAGCTCACCAAGGTAGAAAATGGAAAGTCCAATTGTGGGAATTCAATAATTAATATAAAAAAACACCACCAGAAAGCCTCTTTGAAGAATTCAATACTCCTGCAAAAAGAAATATCCAGAAAGTTCTGCTGATCATCAGAAACATGTAATTAGGCTTTATCATGGCTGTGAGTCCTCTGGTGTATCACAAGGTTGGAATTTTGACTGAAACTTTTCCCACAATATGGACACTCATTCAGTTTATCTTCTCTGTGAGTCCTCTGGTTTTTAACAAGGTTGGGATTCTGACTGAAGCTTTTCTCACATCAGGACATTCATATCGTTTGTCCTCTGGTGTGTCATTAGCCTGGAATTCTGACTGAAACTTTTGCCACATACTGGACAATCATACAGTTTGTACCATGTGAGCTCTCTGGTGTATCATCAGGTGGGAATTCCTACTGAAAGGTTTCCCACACTTTGGGCACTCATATGGTTTTTCTCCTGTGTGAGTCCTCAGGTGTGTCACCAGGTGGGAATTCTGACTGAAACTTTTCCCACACTCTGGACACTGATATGGTTTCTCTCCTGTATGAATCCTCTGGTGTTTCACAAGGTTGGAATTATCACTGAAACTTTTCCCACACTCTGGACACTCATACGGTTTGTCTCCTGTGTGAGTCCTCTGGTGTGTAACCAGTTGGGAATTCTGACTGAAACTTTTCCCACACTCTGGACACTCATACGGTTTGACTCCTGTGTGAGTCCCCTGGTATGTCACCAGCTGGGAATTAAGACTGAAAAATTTCCCACAATCTGCACACTCATACAGTTTTTCTCCTGTGTGAGTACTCTCGTGTGTCACCAGCTGGAAATTATGATTGAAACTTTTCCCACATTCTGGACTTTCATATGTTTTTTCTCCTGTGTGACTCCTCTCGTGTGTCACCAGCTGGAAATTATGATTAAAACTTTTCCCACAATCTGAACATTCATACGGTTTCTCTCCTGTGTGAGTCTTCTGGTGTTGCACAAGACTGGAATTCTGACTGAAACTTTTCCCACAATCTAGACACTCATACGGTCTCTCGCCTGTGTGAGTCCTCTGGTGTGACACCAGCTGGAAATTCCGACTAAAACATTTCCCACAATCTGGACATTCATACGGTTTCTCTCCTGTGTGAATCCTCTGGTGCATCATGAGGTTGGAATTCTGACTGAAACTTTTCCCACAATCTAGACACTCATACGGTTTGTCTCCTGTATGAATCCTATGGTGGGTCACCAGCTGGGAATTCTGACTAAAACATTTTCCACATTCTGGACATTCATACGGTTTGTATCCTGTGTGAATCCTCTGGTGTGTCACAAGGTTGGAATTCTGACTGAAACATTTCCTACACTCTGGACACTCATACGATTTCTCTCCTGTGTGAGTCCTCTGGTGTTGAACAAGGTTGAAATTGTGACTGAAACTTTTGCCACACTCAGGACATTCATACGGCTTGTCTCCTGTGTGAGTCCTCTGGTGTGTTATCAGATTATAAATATAACTGAAACATTTCTCACATTCTGGACATTCATAAGGTTTTTCTCCTGTGTGAGTTCTCTGGTGTGTAATAAGGCTGGAATTCCGACTGAAATTTTTCCCACAATCTCGACATTCATATGGTTTTTCTCCTGTGTGACTCCTCTGGTGTGTAATAAGGCTGGAATTCCGACTGAAGCTTTTTCCACAAACTGGACATTCATACGGTTTTTCTCCTGTGTGAGTCCTCTGGTGTGTTAACAGACTGGAATTATGTCTAAAACTTTTCCCACACTCAGGACATTCATACAGTTTGTCCTGGGAATGAGTCCTCTGGTGTGTCATTAGGTCAGAAGTTTGACTGAAATGTCTGCCCAAATCTGGACAGTAATACATTTTGTAATGTGTGAGTTCTCTGATGTGTCATCAGGTGGGAATTCCTACTGAAATGTTTCCCACATTTTGGGCACTCATTTTGTGGTTTTCTGAAGGAAGTGGAAAATATTTTAATTTCTGGCTGGCTTTGCTTTTTCCCCCCCAATGTTGCTTGTTATTCTCAGTTTTCCAGAGTGCTTTTATTGCCATCCTCTTTGTCTATAAGATTCAAAGAAAAATATAACTTTAATTCTTCATAAAATGGTTGCAGAAGATGTAAAAAAGAGATAAAAGTACACTTTAACAATAAATAAGCAAACATGCTACAATAAGGAATAACTTCTTACATTAGTTATGATTCATTTGACATATTTGGTTCAAATATGCATTCAGTCATTAAATTCTCTTTTTCACTTTGGTGATTTACAAATTCTTAGCAGTGCAAAGGCTTATCATGAACTATATCTGGAAATGCTGGGGATACATTGTACAGATGTAAATATATGCATACAAAGAGAAATACAGATATATATGCCTATAATTATATATACATATACATATATGGAGAATCAACATGTTTTTAGCCTGAAAATTATCCCTTGTTGGCTTTACAGAGAGGGAATGCTATGAAAGCGAAGGTGGGAAGACACAGAGGAATTTTGTGCCTTAAATAGAATTTTGAGAAAACCTGAAAATTGGAAAGGGAAGATGGTAATGGAATAACTAGAGGAAGCAGGACTGGGTCAACAGAATATAAATTAAAAACTCTCCACAGGGCATTTTATTCCAACAACTGAAGCCTCTTTGGAGCTCAACCAACCTGCCCCTTGTGCACATCAGTCTCCCTTCCTCAAAATGCTCTGCAGGCATTTTGGGCAAGACATCCCAAGACTTAACCTCTCACTTAACTCGAAAGGTTTTTATCTTTCTCAATACAGTGCATTCAGAAAGTATTCAGCCACCCTTTACTGTTGTCGATTTTGTTGTGCTGCAGCTAAATTTATAGACATTTCTAAAATTTTGTTTTCACTTTGTGATGTACAGGAATGAGGGAAAAAATGAATGTCAACAAGCGCAAAATCTGGCTGATTTAAAGATATTAAGATTTCTTTAAATCTCTCAAATCTGCCAGCAGAAAAATCTCGGGCTGCAGTTTTAAATCATGCAGCAAAAGGCTAAAAACGTTCGGGGAGAGAAAGACTGAGCAGCAGCAGCAGCAGCTCGCATGTTTCATTCCTGTCCCTTCGCTGCTTCCAGGCCGTGGAGGAACCCAAAGGGCCCGACTTGCTCCCGGATTCTCCTCCGATCTTCCCTCCACTCACCTCCCAGGAGCCGCTTCGACCCTCCAAGCAGCACAAGAGGCTCTGCCGACGCCATCAACCTCCCGCGGGTCAGCCCGAAGAGGAACTACCTCTGTCCTCCTTTCCTCCACTCTAGCAATCTAATACTCTATCGTTTCAATTCGTTCCAGCTCGGCCTCTCTCCCTTCCGGTGTAATGTCAATATTAGCGATGCTGCTGCTGTACTCTCGTTCTCTGCTTTCCAGGCGCGAGTGTTGCTTCTTTGTAAAGTGCCATCTAGCGACATAAGGTGGAAATTCATCCTCGTCCTTTCTCTCACCCTGCCGTGTTCGCAAGAGGCTTTCATGGGTTCCGAGCTTCTTTCGGTGCTATCGAATCCTATTCGGCTCCCACCGAGTAGCGGAATAGCTTTCGTCCATGACAATCTATCCTATACCTTTTCTTTCAGGTCTCCCAAGAGTGCACGCTCATTTTCCCTCTTGCTCGAATTAAAGCAAAGGAAATTTGTCCTAGGAAGCGAATGAGGTGTAATACGCAACCTGAAAGTGATCCTCCCATGGGGGCTGGTGAAGGTT
>NW_020769639.1:0-14140 GCF_900518735.1 Pseudonaja textilis
CCTTCCTTCCTTCCTTCCTTCCTTCCTTCCTTCCTTCCTTCCTTCCTAAGAAAACATTCTCCTGGCTGTATATGAAGCCACTCCATGTACCAATTCTACTACTAGAAGCCATTTGCCTCCTGCAACTTACAAGGCCCTGTTTCCGACTGGGGTGGCAGGCATTGGCGGGCCAGACATCTGGCAGACCCCCGTTCGAGCCTCCGCCCAGGTGACCAGAATACCAACTAGCCTTCCTCGCAGCTGAATTACGGGAGATCGAGAATCCTAATGCAATGTGCTAAAACCACGCTGCAGAGTTAGCAATCAAAGATTTCTTCTTAATGCATAATGTATTAAAGATGCAGAATTACCGAGGCTGCGCCCAAGACAGGAACAATTGGCGCAAGGACAGCTATGGCAAATACTTGCCTTTTGTAAAAGAAAAAGAAAAAAGCTTGACATATTTCTTATTATTAACCGTTAGGCGTCCAAAACCCAGATTGTTCGACCAGGAATCCTTAAGAAAATTCTCATTCCGGACTACTCTCAGAGTAGATTGACCCAAGAAGAAGGGTGGTTAAATATCTATCTGGAGCACCCCATTCAGGCCTGGCTTCAGATTCCCACTGCCCGACGGAGCCGTGGCAGTGCGCCAGCCCTGCGGGGTAGACCTGGTCAAGATACATACATCCCAACAAATAGTAGCTCTCTTTGGATGCGTCTCTCTGCGACATCTGCGGCCTTTCCCCTTCGTTCCCTCTTGTATAAAGACAGTCAAAGCGGGGAGCGGTGATGGGATTCAAAAAATTTTTTACTACCATTTCTGCGGGCGTGGCTTGGTGGGCGTGGCAGGGAAAGGTTACTGCAAAATCCCACCCCCTTAACCTGCTTTCCAGCTCCGTTCTCCAGGGCAGGGCAACCCAAGAAGACTCCGCCGATCAACTGGGACTCAATGGGAGGCAGAGAAGAGATATGGGGTTGGCCGGTTCTCCAAACGACTCAAAATGTCCGCTACCGGTTCTCCAAACGACTCAAAATGTCCGCTACCGGTTCTCCAAACGACTCAAAATGTCCGCTACCGGTTCTCCAGAACTGGTCAGAACCGGCTGAATATCACTTCCGGTGGGGAGGTTTTAAGTTTCTTCCTCCCTCTTTCCTGCTACCTCCTCTTTTGCTAACCTAACCGTCTCTAGGTTTGGTAACCACAATTTAAAAAAGACGTTGAGACTCTAGAAAAGGGTGCAAAGAAGAGCGACAAAGGTGATTAGAGACTGGAGGTTTAAACAGGTGAAGGACAGGTGCAGAAATGGGGCATGTCTAGTTTAAGGTTGACACCCCTATTCTTTGCGGCAGCCCCTCAATATTAGTCCAGTGCTCTCGTGTCAACCCAATCCTTCTTTTCATTAAACTAGACCTACCCAATTCCTACAACTGGTCTTCCTATGTTTTAATCTCTAGTTCCCTGGTCATCTTTATTGTTCTTTCTTTTGAAAATTTTATTTGGCTTTTCACAAAAACAAAATACAAATAAAACATCTTTTTTGAAAATAGCATGGTCCCAAGGTTATCACTTCTTCATACAGACACCAAACTCCATTTCATACTCATTTTTATATTCTATTCCATAACTTTATTACCATTTTATATTTTCTACGTAGCTTTTCCCCCCTCTTCTATTTATCGTTCTTTCTAAAGTCTCAACTTTGGCGAACAAAGCTGGATGCAGTTATTCCAAGCGTGGTCTTACGAGGGCCTTATCAAGTGGTACTTTCCCTTCCCGTCAGAGGTGCGTCTTCGGCCGGTTCTGACCAGTTCTGGAGAACCAGTAGCAGAAATTTGGAGTCATTGGGAGAACCGGCAAAAGAACCACCTCTGACTGGCCCCGCCAGCCCCATATCTCTTCTCTGACTCCCATCGAGTCCCAGCTGATGGGCTGGGTCTCCTTGGGTTGCCCTGCCCAGGAGAACGGAGCTGGAAAGCAGGTTAGTGAGGCGGGGGAGGGAAGGGGGATTTGGCAGTATATCCTTCCCCTGCCACGCCCACCAAGCCACGCCACGCCCACAGAACCAGGAGTGAAAAAAAAAAATTGGAATCCCACCCCTGAAGGAAGGGGAGAAGAATGAATATATACGCTGCTTGACGGACAGCGTTGATTTTTCTAGTCTGCCGACTCCTTTCCTCCATCTTCTCGACTCGGTGCGGTGGGGGAGGGGGCGATGCGCGGGGGGCACCTTCTTGCAGATGTGTAATTAGATTCTGACATCTCCTGGGTCGGGCCAGGCAATTTGCACCTCTTTCTGTCGGCTGGTTCTAAATTTAGCCATCCCTGCATTAGGTAAAGATCTTGTCCTCCAGACAGCACCCTTAATTGGTTGTGATGGGTGACTTCGTGGCTCGGTGTTCGGTGTTCGGGAGACGTGATTAAGGAGGGTGGCGAAGGCTGCTGGCACCCACGCGAAGACGCTCCGGGCGAAGGGAAGGGGGAGGGGGGTTTAAAGGTGGAGGAGGCCGACGCCAGACAGAGGGACTCCTGCAATAAGTCTTCTCGCTAACATGACACATTGTCAGCCCCTTATGAAGGGTGCCAGCAGCTGACGAGGACAGAAACGTTGCTGATTAGAACCTACCTAAAATGCATGATGATCTGGGAGACCTCTTAAGGACAGCCAGACCTTCCTTTTTATAATAGAGACACCCCAAGGGGGGGGGTGGAATCTATGGAGATTCATTCTCCATAGTCCCCAAAGGTTTTTTTTTTTCCTTTTAATAATAAATTGTATTAAACTTTACACTTTTAAAAACAAATCATATTTACAATTTTGGCAGTAGTTTGTGGCCTCGACTTTTTCATATTCATTTACATACATACATACATATCATTTACATTTACATTTACATTTTACATTGTCTTTTATTCCTGTTATCTAACCAGACATAACATTTTTCCCAGACCGTATTTCATTCTTTTTCTTCCTTCTCCTGCAATTCCATTGTAAGTTTATTCATTTCTGCACAGTCCATAATTTTCTTTATAATCATATCATCATCAACTCTCTGATTTCCAAATTTGGGCCTGTGTTATCCTCGCTGCTGTCAATATGTGCATTATTATATATTCAATATCTTTCTTGTAATCACCTCTAATTATCCCTAGTAAGAACATTTCAGGCTTAAGTTCTATTTTTAAACCAATTATTTCTTGCAAACGGATCCTTATTTTATTCCAAAATTTCTTTGCTTTAGGACACATATGAAAAAAGGTCCCTGATGTCTTTTTGTGCATTTTTTTTCTTTTTTTTTTCAAGAGACAACTGGACTTTCTGGTTTTTCTTTCGAAGGCGTTTCGCTTCTCATGCAAAGAAGCTTCTTCAGCTCTAACAGGACGGTGGAGCTCTGGCCTCACAATCAGGAGGCTGCGAGTTTGATCCTAGATAGAGGCATATATTTATCTCTCTCTTGAGTACAATGAGAAAATATCTGCTGAACGAAACTCTGCACTGGCAATAGGAAGGGCATCCGGCCAGTAAACACGCTACTAGTTCCATTCAGTTGTCCCGACTTCACCCAGCAAGGGATTATGGGTCATTAAAAGAAGGTAGAAAGTTTTTGAATCGAGCAATGCTATTTAATCCATCTGCCTTCTCCTCTTGGCCAAAATCTATGAACATTCACCCCAACTTGACCCCGACTGGACACCAAGCATTGCTGGAATGGTTTTGCCTGTTTCATGGAAGGTAGAACCTACCTGAACTTTAGGAGAAAGAGTGGATGATGGAAAAAATCTTCCTAAACAGGTGGATGGTCCCTTTTGGGTGCCACACCCCTTCCAAGAAGAGGCTCTGAATTTCCTATTAGGAGGGTCAGACTTGATGTCCTTTCGGGAGCCCCCTTCTCTCCAAGTTCCTTGAGTTGTTGAGCAGCTGGGGCAAGCGCCTCCTTCCTGGAAGCAGAAATGCCCCAAATTTGGCAAACTCTTTCATGGCAGGAGCGCAAATCACCCGCGGGCTACGTTACGACAGTTACATTCTGCTCTATAGGCTGGCTTTGCGCCGTTATTTAAATCTGCATCTAGACTCCTGAGCTTGGGCATCTATATTTTTTTCTTTCTTTCCCCCTTCCTCTTTCTCCATTAATCTCTTCCCCCTAGTATCTCTCTCTCTCTCTCTCTCTCTTTGGGACAATTTCTCTTTCCTTTCTTCCTGGCCCTTTTTTTCTTGCCTGGGGGATGCAAATCTACACGAATGCAAGGAAGGCAGGAAGGCTCTTGCACCCATCGAATGAGTTATGAAGTGAAGAGGCCGCGGTTCTTGCAATCTCTTCGAGGAATGGCTGAGGATGGAATAAGCCCATTGTTTGAGCTGGAGGGGGTCTTCCAAGAAGCCATTTCCATCCCGAAGAGGCCAAGAGGGACGCAGTTGTGTGCAACCACGACTTCTTAAGGGCATCCTGTCCACGCTTCTCTCTCTCTCTGTGTCCTGACTGTAAACAGGAGGGTCCAATTTCCTTTGCATTGCAGCCGTCCCTGGAGATCCCACCGGAGGAGCAAATGACGTTCACGGCCCATCGCTTGTCATAAATCAACCCGCTCTGCTAATTTTAGTGTCACGGCAGTGGTGTTCACCAGCTGGGGCTTCCAACTCACAAAGCTGACCTGTTGTTGTTTTTTTTAATAAAGGAAGATAGACACTCCATGGGAAGTGGAGAGACATGCACATTTTCGGTGGAGAACATCAACTGAGATTTCAATGGAGGCTTTTGGAGGGTTTGTGGTCCTCCAGAAGTTGACTAACTAGAAGTTTCCTCTCTCTTGGCCAACAGCCATGCCAGCAGGGCGGCTCTCTGGGAAAACTTGAATCTGGGAGTTCCAGGTTTTCCCTTCCCAAAAGAGAAATCAAAGATCCATCGCTTGCGTCCATCAGTCTATCACATGGCTCAATCAAATCTTCACCCCAACTGGAGACATTCCCCCCAGTCACTCCCCTCCAGGTGCAGGGCAATCTGTCCTTGAATCTCTGAGAAAGAATTTAGTTGCGTTAAGCCAGCAGTGTGTCCCATGAAGCCATATTGCTTGAGGACCAGCTCTGCGTAGTGTTGAAAATACGGTGAACATAATAACAGCGATGGCTCCCAGAGTCACTTTATAGGGGAGATCGATGTCATAAAAATTTAATAAATAATAGCAGTTATTTATTTTTTTATTGATTGATTTCTATAGCTGTCCAGAGTCATTTGCTGAGATGGGCAGTGTCAAACTTGGAAGCCATATTTTGCTTGGACGCTTTGAGGCTGCCACATTGAGTGCCTGGGAATTTCATAGCGGGGTAGAAGATTAGACAACAACACTCTTTCTCAGAGAGTCAAGGACAGATTGCCCTGCACCTGGAGGGGAGTGGCTAGGGTGAATGTCTCCAGTTGGGACAAAGATTTGATTGGGCCTCGTGATGGACTGGTGGGTGCAGCAGGGGATGGATCTTTGCATTTCTTTGGGGGAGGGAAAACCTGGAATTTTCAGATTTGGGTTTTCCCAGGTGTGCCAATATGACAACTCTAATAAAATGGAACTTTGAGGGACTGTTTGTCTCGGAGTTTATTGGTTTGGAGTTGGTTAGTTGGAACGCTGACAGGCAGCTGTAGAAGTCAAATAAATAAACAATGCTATTATTAATTGATAGTAATACTCTGGGTGGCTATCATAACAAGGCATCGTTTGAGTTTGGGTTCACGATAGGGCATAGTCTCATTTCATCTATTTTTCCTTGGCTGAGTTCCTCGTGTGCGCTTGGAAGAAAAAAGCTCTCTTTTTTTCCAAACCACTTACAAAAAGAAAGAAAAAAAAAGAATGATTTTTGTGATCATAACCACGGGAGACAGGAATCTTTGCTGCATAGCGGGGAGAAAAAAGACACCACACTAGGTATTGACTTATTCTTTGCTGGATCTGCATTTCTCAGCTCATAAAAAGGCATCAGCAAAACGAAAACAAACTTTTCATCGGAGCAAAGCGGCCTACTTTAAACCCTTGAAAATTAACTACTCCGTGTGTAATTGCTACCAGGGCGAGCATGTATTTTTAAGAGAGAATTTAAAACATTTGTGTCTTTATCACTTCAGTAATAGAGTTGGGGATTTGGGGAATAACTTGGAAAAAATAAATCTCTGTAAATAATGAAAGAAACTCTGTTCACTCTCAAAAATGTTCTGTAGTGAAAAGCTCTTTTTTGAATCTTGAGTCTTTAGAGAAGATTCTGCATTCTCCATTTCTGGCCCAACAGAAAGTGACACAGCTTCTAAGCCTCCCTTTTTTTTTTTGCAATCCATTCTATCCTTCCTCCAGATGTTCTCCAGGTTGCCAGGGTGGTGATATAGAAGGGGCAGGTTTCCCATGTTTTAGAGGGAAAACCTGACAGAGGTGAACCCTAGAACTCTAGTGACTTCCTGATACATCTCACCCTATTTTGGAGAGAAGTCTAGGATCTTCAAGATCCAGGAAGTCTTGGAGGAACATCTCCAGTTGACCTCATTCCTAGATGTGATGTTCCTGGGATCTTCACTAGGATCTTCAAGATCCAGGAAGTTTTGGAGAAACCTCTCCAGTTGACCTCATTCCTAGATGTGATGTTCCTGGGATCTTCACTAGGATCTTCAAGATCCAGGAAGTCTTGAAGAAACCTCTCCAGTTGACCTCAATCCTAGATGTGATGTTCCTGGGATCTTCACCAGGATCTTCAAGATCCAGGAAGTCTTGGAGAAACCTCTCCAGTTGACCTCATTCCTAGATGTGATGTTCCTGGGATCTTCACTAGGATCTTCAAGATCCAGGAAGTCTTGGAGAAACATCTCCAGTTGACCTCATCCCTAGATGTGATGTTCCTGGGATCTTCACTAGGATCTTCAAGATCCAGGAAGTCTTGGAGGAACATCTCCAGTTGACCTCATTCCTAGATGTGATGTTCCTAGGCTCTTCACTAGGATCTTCAAGATCCAGGAAGTCTTGGAGAAACCTCTCCAGTTGACCTCGTTCCTAGATGTGATGCTTATGGTTGATCAGATGAGTAACGAACCTTCTTCCTTCTCCCACCAGCACCTCCCACATCCATCTCGGTCATTGCTGCGGACACCCCAGCTCCGTTCAGCCGCTACCAAGCCCAGAATTTTACCTTGGTCTGCCTTGTCTCTGGTGGAAAACCAGCCCCCACGGTAAGTTTTGGTAAACAAGAATGTCCACCTCTAAATCTTGCTATGGCACCTGTCTCATTTTCAACTTTTAATTACCTCCATTGTGGCTTACAAGGTGTTGAAATAAGGACTGTTGGTATGATGGCATGGATCCATCTTCTTGAGATGAGTCTCCAGTTTTCACTTTGGTCCCAGTTCATAAACAGGGTGGATTCAACATATATTGACGGAGCACACATGATCCCTACAAAATTCAGATTTTTTTAAAATTGATCTCAAGCCAATTGGCTCAGAGGAGCAGCCAAATATTTTTGGGGGTGGGTTCAATCAATCAATCAGAATAGAGCTGGAAGGGACTTTGGAGGTCTTCTAGTCCAACCAACTGCTTAGACAGGAAACTCTACAGCATTTCAGACAAAGGGTTATCCAGTCTCTTCTTAAACATTTCCAGCATTGGAGCATTTGCAACTTCTGGAGGCAAGTTGTTCCACTGGTTAATTGTTCTCCCAGCCAGGAAATTCCTCCTTAGTTCTAAGGTTGCTTCTCTCTTTGGTTAGTTTCCACCTATTGTTTCTTGTCCTGCCTTCTCAGGTGCTTTGGAGAATAGCTTGACTCCCTCTTCTTTGGGGCAGCCCCTCAAATATTGGAAGACTGTTATCATGTCACCCTCCTAATCCTTCTTTTCTGTAGACCAGGGTTGTCAAACTCAATTTCATTGAGGGATCATCAGGCTGTGGTTGACCTCGAGGAGAGAGGGCTGGGGAGGCATGGCCGACTGGGTGGGTGTGGCCAGTTTGATGCCACCCCAAATTGCTGGCATGTTTCCTCTTCACATTGGGTAGACCGGGCCGAAGCGATGTGGGCTGGCCCCTTACATCAAGGGTCTTCAAACTTGGTAAATTTAAGACTTGTGGATTTCAACTCCCAGAATTCCTGAGCTAACATGACTGGAGGAGGAATTCTGGGAGTTGAAGTCCACAAGTCTTCAAGCTGTCACGTTTGAAGACCCCTGCCTTACATTTTCCAGGACATCCCTGTGGGCTGGATCCAACCACATTGTGGGCTGGTTTCAGCCCACGGGCCTTGAGTTTGACACCCCTGGTCTAGACCAGGGGTCTCTAACCTTAGCAACTTTAAGACTTGTGGACTTCAACTCCCAGAATTCCTCAGTCAGCAAAACTGAGCAAAGCTGGCTAAAGAATTCTGGGAATTAAAGTCCACAAGTGTTAAAGTTGCCAAGGTTGGAGACCCCTGGTCTAGACTATCCATACCCAATTTCTGCCACTGTTCTTCATATGTTTTAGTCTCCAGGCCCTTCTGTTGCCCAATTTTTAAAGCAAAATAATAATAACAAAATAATAATATTAATAATAATATTATTAATAATAATAATAACAACAACAATAATAATATTGCAAGGAGTATCCCTAGAGAATGAACACCCCTGTCTTCCCATCTGGAGATTTTAAAAAAAGACTCCCAATTCTATGGTTATCCATCTGGATACAGGCGTTCCTCACTTACCAACCACAATGGGGACTGTGTCAGGATTCCAGCGATTGCCCTAATTAAATCATGACCCTTGAGCCAAACTTCAAAAAGCTTCAAATCATTCATTAGCAGCGACATATTGGCAAGACCTGTATGCAGCCGACCCTGAGACACGCAAGCCACTGTCATCCCCAACCCTGACCCACCCCCCCACCCCTCTGGGTGCACCACAATCCATATTCTCCAACGTAACACATCCACAGCCAAGAGTCAACCATCATGCCCTCCAACCAGAGATCTGTGCAGCAGAAACTCCCGTCGGCCAGTACAATCTCTCACCCCCAAACTGCTGCACCGCTCCCCCAAAGTCCTCTCCCTCCCTCTCCGTTGGCAACTGCAAAACGGGCGTAGAAAAAGTTTCATGAGTTGACATTTGGCTCCCCTCACTTCTTGAAGGCGATCTGTACGACACACCAAAAAACCCAAATTGATTGCAGGTATAGAACTTAGGCTTACAGACTGCTTCACTTAACAACTGGTAGATGTATGCCGGTTGCCAAATGCCCAAATTTTGATCACGGGTCGTAAGGGGAAGGACCGGTTGTAAGACACTTTTTTTTCAGTGCCATTGTTGCTGTAAACAAATGGTTGTAAGTCGAGGACTATCTTATTAAAAGTTTTGAGGGGGTGTTTTGCAACATCCTTTTCTGCACAGCCTCGGAGCGGTTATATTTTATCCTTTCTGGAGTTTTTTTTTTCTCGTGGTTTGTCCCGAAGGTGCTTTTATTTTCTTTCTTTAAGAGGCCACTGGACTTCCTCGTTTCTTTTTCTTTTGAAGACATTTCACTTCTCATCCAAGAAGCTTCTTCAGCTCTGACAGGATAGCGGGGAATGGAAGGATTTCTATTCCTTGCAGACAGCTGCGAAGAAAAATAGCACCTTTGGGACAACCGTACCCGGAGGACGGAGAATCTCTGCAGACTTTTAGCTATACAATTTGGGATGGACACCCTTGGAATGTTGTAGGAGTCAGAAGGGATTTCCAGGGGGGAAAATTGCAGACTACAAAAACCAGGACACACTACTCAGGTGACCCCTTAGGACAAAGAGGCCTCAACGACCCTCTAAAAAGGATGCAAACGGCCAGCTCTGTCCGCAAGGAATATAGATCCTTCCCTTCTCCGCCATCCTGCAGTCAGAGCTGAAGAAGCTTCTGGGATGAGAAGTGAAACCTCTTCAGAGAAAAACCAAGAAAGTCCAAATACCTCCTGAGCAAACCAAAAAAAAAGCACAACCTTTTGGGATAACCATGACTTGGATGCCTGAGAATCTCTACAGACTTCCCATGGTTCGGTTTCCTTCCACCCTTTCAAATCATGTTCATCCTAGTGGATCCTTTTTTATACAAGCAGACACAGGATGCTGCGAGAACGGTAGGGAGTGATGGGGAAAGCCTTGCATTCTAAGCATCCCGAGAATAATTTCTGCTAATTAATTCGGAAGACAGAAACATCTACATTTGGAGAGAAGAAGAAAGAAAAACCCACGGAGAAGGAGGAGCGAGGAACAAAGCTTTTGGCAGCTGCTTCTATCTTTCCACCTGGAAAGATTATAAAAAAAAGAAAAGAAAATACCTCTCACTTATCCGCAAACATTCCCGAGGCTGTTTCATTACAGCGTGACATCAGAAGCCTGAAAAGAGATGGGGGGGGGGGTGTTTGGGGTGGGGGCAACGCAAGGCAATCTTCTCTTCAGAGAGACATTCAAAAGGACTTAAACAAGCGTTGCGTTCCTCACGGCTCCAGCTACACAAACATGACACACACACACACACACCCGCGTGGCATCCCGCAATCTCGTTGGTGCAGACATCTCTGCCAATGCAGTGGGTTTTCGTGCCGGGCGGGTGCTGTTCAGAGGTGGGTCTTCAGCAGGTTCTGACCGGTTCTGGAGAACCGGTCACTTGGAGTCATTGGGAGAACCAGCCAATCCCACCTCGGACTGGCCCAGCCAACCCCCATCTCTCTTCTCTGCCTCCCATCGAGTCCCAGCTGATCGGCTGGGTCTCCTTGGGTTGCCCTGCCCAGGAGAACGGAGCTGGAAAGCAGGTTAGTGGGGTGGGGGAGGGGAGGGGGTTTTGGCAGTATATCCTTCCCCTGCCACGCCCGCCAAGCCACGCCCACCAAGCCAAGCCACGCCCACAGAACCGGTAGTCAAAAAAATATATAGAATCCCACCAATGGCTGCTGTGGGTTTCCCACATTAGAGATACAGATAACAGATTAACAGAGTTGGAAGGGATCTTGTAGGCCATCTAGTCCAACCCTCTGCCCAGGCAGGAGACCCTACGCCATTTCACAGGTTAACAGAGTTGGATGGGAACTTGTAGGTCATCTAGTCCAACCCCCTGCACCCAAGCAGGAGACCCTGCATCGTTCCTGACAGATTTGCAGTCTAATTTCAGTCTAATCAGGGATGAAGCTTCCACAACTTCCGAAGGCAACTTGTGTTCCATGGGCTGATTGTTCTCACTGTCAGAAAATTCCTCCTTATTTCCAGGTTGAATCTCTCCTTGTTAAGTTTCCATCCATTATTCCTTGTCTGGCCTTTGGGGGCTTTGGAGAATAGCTTGACCCCCTTCCTCCTCCCCGTGGCAGCCCCTCAAATCTTGGAAGGCTGCTCTCCTGTCTCCCCTGGTCCTTCTCTTCCCTAGACTAGCCATGTTCCTGCAACCATTCATAGTATGTTTTAGAGGAACTGGTTTCTTATAAAACTTTTGTCCTGAATTTGAGCCGGCCCTAAATTTTCATCCTGATAGTCCACCCTCCACCCAATGTGGTCTTAACTTTTTCAAGAGCCTCAGTGGCGCAGTGGTTAGAGTGCAGTACTGCAGGCTACTTCTGCCCGGCTTAATTTGGCAGTTCGAATCCTACCAGGCTCCAAGTCGACTCAGCCTTCCATCCTTCCGAGGTGGGTAAAATGAGCACCCAGATTGTTGGAGGCAACAAAATGACTGTATAAACCACTTAGAGAGGGCTGGAAAGCGCTATAAAGCGGTATATAAGCCTAAGTACTGTTGCTATTGCGATTATTATATTATTGGGGAGACATTTGGGGCTCGTTTCTGTAAATCGGCTCTCTCCCCAGTCAGGCATTTCTTGAGGAACAAAAAAGAAATGAAAGCATTTAAAATCTGCTCAGGGACTTAGAGGTAGCCCTCGATTTACAAAAGTTCATTTAACGTCCATTTGCAGTTACAGCGGTGCTGAAAAGGGGTGACTTATGATCCCTTTTCACACCCCGTGACCGTGTGATCAAAATTCAGGTGCTCATATTTACGATGGTCGCCCAGATCCTCTTTTTGCGACCTTGCGAGCCAAGTCAACGGGGGAAGCCGGATCCTCTTGGCAGCTGTGTTGCTCTCTGAACAGCTGCACTGATTCACTTAACGACGGTGGCAGGAAAGGTTGTAAAATGGGGCCAAAGTCACTTCACAACAGTCTCGCTTAGCCACGAAACATTTTGGGCTCAATTGTGGTTGTACGTTGAGGGCTGCAGTTGGGTAGTTTGGAGAACCAGCTCCAACCTGTTCTATACTTTTCTAGACTGTGCATAACCTCATCAACTGGGAAGGAAGAGTGTTATTCATCACTTGACAGAATTTCCTCCTCCAGAATTTTTTTTTATTCTTGTTATTATAAAAAGACTTGATTAAACACATTTATACAAATACAGTAAAATCAAACTTTCAGCTTATCGCAACTTAAGCCGAACAGCGTTCAATCTGACATCTCTCAAGTTGTGTAAAATATTCATTCACGGTTGTGACTTCAAACACATAATACAAAGTTTCATCTAATTATATATTACGAATCTAATGACATGTAGCGTTGCTGGTTTCCGTCGTGCCATTTTATTTGACTTTATTTTATTAATTTCACATCTGTCTTCTAGCCAATTGTACCAACCATTCCAGATCTCGTCATATTCTGATTCCAGGTTTACTTTAAAAGGGATGGAGAGTTGATACAGGGGATCCCGCTGACGGAGCCGCCGATTAACGCCGCCGGGTTGCAAGACAGCCGAGCTGCCCGGAGCTTCTTCCACCGGGACTTGGATGACACCAAGATGCAGCGGTCCCTGTCGCTGCTGAACGTGGAGGACCGGGGCGGGAGGCTGTACACCGAGGACCCTTTCCAAGGCCTCACTCCCGACTGGGGACTGTTGCTCAACCCCACGACCGAGAATATCCCCGAAACTGTGGTGAGCCGGGAGTTCCCGCGTTGGATCCAGAACGCCGATCCTATGTATTTCTTCCACCACACCCACATCCCCATCAGCGACGGCACCGTGGAGGTGCGGGCCATGCTCATGTGGACCCTTAATCCTCAGATAGACAATGATGCGCTCTTCAGTTGTGAGGTCAAGCATGATGCTCTCTCGATGCCCATGCAGTCCGAGGTGACTCTAGGTAAGGGCCCAGAAGTCGCCTTCCTGGGTAGGGGGCGGGTGGTTGGGAGATGGGTTGAGGGGTCCTGCAGAAATAATCAAGTCTATCCCCAATGTTTTGGGTATCCGGGCATCGGTTCTCTGCGTCTTTCCGTGGCTGTTTGTGAGGTGGTTTTAGAAAGAATTGAAGAAGGTCCAGCAGACCGTTT
Organism: Pseudonaja textilis; assembly: GCF_900518735.1. The sequence goes on from NW_020769639.1 coordinate 13,305, forward strand.
GGGAGAGGGAGGTCTCCAACGTTGACGACTTGAAGACACGTGGATGTCAACTCCCAGAATTCTCCAGCCAGCGTGGAGTCTCGACTCTGGGAGTTGAAGTCCACACAGGTCTTAAAAGCTGCCAAGGTTGGATACTCCTGACTTCCACGCAGCTTTTGTGAGCCTCTGGGAGCTGAAGTCCACAAGTCTTAATGTTGACAAGGATGGATCCAGGGAAGGAAACGAATGTGTCCCCCCCTGGAATGAATTCCCCCCAACTTCCAAAGGAACTCTGTCCCACCTGTTCCCTTCTCTCTCGCTTTGCCTCCCTTCCTACTCCAGGGAAGATTACCGCTTGCCTTTTGAGTTGGGCCCCTGCCTGCTCGCCCTTTCATTAAATTTAATGGGTTCCTGGTGCCATTCACGGGAACAAGAAAATAATTCTGATATCTCTTCCCAACCGAGATCTTTCCGTAAAAAAAAACCAAAAAAAAAAAAACCACGACAAGCGCACTCTTCATTCCTACATATTTATTCTCCTCTCCGTTTTGTTCTACCTTCCTGGCTGGCTCATTAATCGAGGAACCCTTTTGAAAGGCAGCCGTGAAAGACGCCGGATTTCTCTTGCCTTTTATTCTTGCTGGTGGTGAGATCCTTCCAAGCTAATGAACCTTGGCAGGCACGAAATCCGAGCAATAAAAGAAAGAGAGGAAGCATCCCCTTCCTCGTGTCTCCTGCCTCTTCTCCCATCCATCCAGGAACCAACCGGAGGAATGAACCTGGACAGGTGTCCCTAATGTGTTACCTCCCTGGCAGCCTCCAAATCGAGAGAGAGAGAGAGAGAGAGAGAGAGAGAG
>NW_020769639.1:23663-36881 GCF_900518735.1 Pseudonaja textilis
GCTCGAGTCCATGTCTCGTTCAAGGGTTTGACTTCCCTTGCAGCCTTGGCACAACGCTTATGCCCGCTCTTTCGAACCGCTTTTCTAACCGTTGCACGCTTCAAAAGAATGCCTGCCAAACGCAGCGATCCTCAGCTTTGCAGTTAAGCGGGGAAGGGATTACAATTTTGAACCCAGAGGCACCTTCTAAATCTCTTTCTTTCTTTCTTCTCCATCCTCCTGCGCAGGTTCGCCGAATCGCCAATGCGGCTTCAGACTATTTCTGGCTATCTTCTTTACAGTCACTTTGGAACTGACGTGAAAGGAAGCGGGGTGCATTTTAGCAATCCGGGTTCTTCTTCTTCTCCTCCTCGTCCCCCCCCCCCCCCCCCCCCCCCCCCCCCCCCCAAAAAACAGCTGCACCAAGCCTCCATGTCTCCGTGGATCGACTTTTTTCTATTCTTTTCTTTTCCTTTTTTTTTTTCTAAATTATTTACAGTCTTGTTATCAGCCTCTTTCTCTCTGTGTCTCTGGCTTTGTCACCCCGTTTAATTAAAAACAAACAATACAGAAAAACCACCGGCGGTAACAGTATCTTATGTGCGATGCAAATAATTTTCTTTATGCATTGGAAGGGGAGTGGAGTGGCGTTACAAAAGACACAACAAACTTAGCTGGCCAGGATATTTGAGTACGTGGAATAATACTAGGGTTGAGACTCTGGAAAGAGTGCAGAGAAGAGCAACCAAGAGGATTAGGAGGCTAAAACGTAGGAACAACGGTTGCAGGAACTGGGTTATGTCTAGTTTAATGAAAAGGAGGACCAGGGGAGACCGGATAGCAGTCTTCCAACATCTCAGGGGCTGCCCCAAAGAAGAGGGAGTCAAGCTATTCCCCAAAGCACCTCAGAAGGCAGGACAAGGAGCAATAAATGAGTTGAAAACTAACCAAGGAGAGAAGCAACTTAGAACTAAGGAGGAATTTCCTGACAGGGAGAACAATGTGAACAAGTGACACAGCTTTCCACCAGAAGTTGTGGCTGCTCCGACACTGGAAGTTTTTAAAATGATGTTGAATAACCATTGGTCTGTAGTGGTGTAGGGTTTCCTGCCTAAGCAGGGGGCTGGACTAGAAGACCTCCAAGGTCCCTTCCAACTCTGTTATTCTGTTCTATTCTATTCTATTCTATTCTATTCTATTCTATTCTATTCTATATTCTATCCTATCCTATCCTATATTCTATATTCTATTCTATTCTATCCTATATTCTATATTCTATCCTATCCTATCCCATATTCTATATTCTATTCTATTCTATTCTATCCTATATTCTATATTCTATTCTATTCTATTCTATTCTATTCTATTCTATTCTATTCTATTCTATTCTATTCCTTATTCCCTCTTCTCTTCTCTTCTCTTCTCTTCTCTTCTCTTCTCTTCTCTTCTCTTCTCTTCTCTTTTCTCTCCTCTCCTCTCCTCTCCTATTGTATTCCTTATTCCCTGTTTTATTCTACTCTACTCCACTCTACTCTACTGTCTTAAATGGGACAGGGCAGGGGTCCTCAAACTTGACAGCTTTTAAGACTTGTGGACTTCAACTCCCAGAATTCCTCTTCCTCCAGTCATGTTAGCTCAGGAATTCTGGGAGTTGAAGTCCACAAGTCTTAAACTTGCCAAGTTTGAAGGCCCTCGGGGTAGGGCCTCCTGCCTAAGCAGGGAGCCGGACTAGAAGACCTCCAAGGCCCCTTCCAACACTGCCTATAGTGGAATCGGTGAAGACATTTTCCAAGCTTTAGTTTACAATGGAAGGTTGGCCGTCAGCCTGGCACAATTCAAAGTAGTCCATTTTCTTTGCCCAGTGATGTTTGGGCAACAGCACCGGCCCGGTCCTTTGCATATCCGCACCCGGTCATTGCAACCAAGGGGTGGAATACGCTTCCTTAAGATTTGCACATTTCACCTCCCCAGAAAAGGATCCGCTGTGTTCAGACTAGGCTGAACGGCTGAGCCCCCACCCCACCCACCCCCCAAAAAGATGGAAGTCCGAAGGAGGAATCTCTGGGGCTGGAATGAGTGGGATATCGTAGGATCTGGGGGAGAGACAAGGATCCCCGTCGTCTCTCTCTCTCTGTGGTTCTTCCAAGGAATCCATTATGCAGCAGCCTCTGTTCGAGAAATATTTGCCTAATAAATTCTGCGCAATAACGCAAACAATGTGGGTTTTGCAAAGGGGGAGGCTGCTCATGGCAGGATTAATCTCCCTCCTTCTCAGCGCCGTGCAGAAATGTCTATTCTTTTAATTGCACGCGTTCCTCAAAACTCTGGGGCTGCATCGTTTGTTTGTCTTTGTTTCCGGCAGCGGTAGGATCTTACCGGGGGTTCCTGCGGTTGCTAAGACAAAATATTTACGTGGAAATCTGCCCGGGATGTGGTCTTTTCAGGAAGGGGGTAGGCCCCCACCCCAAGAAATCAAAGGTCACTGATTCACCCCCTGCCAGCCTTTTAATAAGGAAACAAACCAAGCGGTTGGGGCTCCTGCTTCATTCATTAATTCCAGTGCTTTGGGGGGCAGAGGGCAGGCATGGGGTAGGTTTGAGTCTCCATTCCAACCCTTGGTGTGTTTGCAGAGGGAGGGGGGCTGGCAAAGGGGTCCCGGGCCCTTGCTTTGTTCTCTTTCGATTTTGGGGGGGGGGAGCGGGGGAGAGATTTGAACCCAGGGCTCACCTGGGAGACGTGCGAGCCCAGGGACCTGGGAAGATCCGTTTTGCAAAGCAAGCGAGGAGAGAGAGACCAAAAAAGCCGACGCCATCCTAAATTGCATCAACAGAGGGATACAATCAAGATCCAGTGAGGTGCTAATACCATTCTGTGAAGCCTTAGTCAGGCCACACCTGGAATTCTGCCTCCAGTTTTGGTCACCGCACTATAAAAAAGATGTTGAGGCTCTAAAAAGAGTGCAGAGAAGAGCAACCAGGGTGATGAGGGGACTGGAGGCTAAAACATACAACGGACGGTTGCAGGAACTGGGCCTGGCTAGTCTAGAGAAGAGAAGGACCAGGGGAGACGGGAGAGCAGCCTTCCAAGATTTGAAGGGAGAGGGAGAGAAAGGAAAGGAAAGAGAAAGGAAGGAAGGAGAGAAAGAAAAAAGAGTGAGAGAAAGAGAACAAAAAGGGAGAGAAAGAGAGAGGAAAGAAAAAGGAAGGAAGGAAGGAAGGAAGGAAGGAAGGAAGGAAGGAAGGAAGGAAGGAGAGAAAGAGAGGGGGAGAGAGGAAGAGAGAGTGATTGGAGGCTAAAACCTACGATGAACGGTTGCAGGAACTGGGCCTGGCTAGTCTAGGGAAGAGAAGGACCAGGTGAGACAGGAGAGCAGCCTTCCAATATTTGAGGGGCTGCCCCAGAGAAGAAGAAGGGGTGAAGCTATTCTCCAAGGCACCCAAAGACCATTCAAGGAATTATAATGGATGGAAACTGATCAGGGAGAGATTCAACCTGGAAATAAGGAGGAATTTCCTGACAATCAACCCATGGAACAGAAGTTTTTTTCATACCAAAGGGAGCCCCCGACCCACCTGGGATATTCTCCCCCGTTTCCTCCTTTGGGCTGATACGTTATGCCCCTCAGATGCCAAGCAGGGAGGCTAAATCATGGCTTTTGATGGATCCCTTGGCGAACTCTGGAAAAACTCCCTCTGCCAGTAGAGAGGGCCTACTCGTTCGTTCACCTGCCAGTGCCGAGTCAGCAGCTATGAATCTGCCCGAAATATATATATATCTATATATTTCTCACAGCCCTCCCTGAAAGGTTTCTGGGCTGAGTAGCCACTGGAAAAAGGTGCGCACCCTTATTTATGGCCTCCTCAAACAAAACGCATTTAAATCCAGCCGGCCAACAATTTACGAAGGGGTTTAAAATGCCAGCGGAGAGAACGACCAGCGTAGGGGGAAAAAAAAAAATAGGTTGTCATGAAAAGGAAAGGCTGAATTCTTCACCAACCCCGCAGTCTTCATGGGGTTTCATCTCTCTGCTTTTTCAGGGTTTTGGGGGGTGGGCTCCCAATAATGCACACAGGGTTGGGATTTTCCATCCTTCGGAGTTCGGGGTGCCCGAAAGTTGTTGTTTTTTTAACCCCACTCCGTTCAGAGATTGCAAAAGGAAGGAAGGAAATAAACCCGCCAGATTTGTGCGCTTACCAATCCAGGCCAGCACATTTGTGCTCCTTGAAACACACAAAACCCTAACGTACTTATCTTTCTTTTCATATATATATATATTTTTTTACACCTTCCTATACCTCTGCAATGCAGTGTGGCCGTCAAAACAAAAGAGTTACCAGGATGTGTCTTCGGGCACAAAAGGACACAGGGAGAAAGGATGAGGTTGTGATGAACCAAGATCTACCAGGATGTGTCTTCGGGCACAAAGGGAGAAAGGACGGGGTTGTGATGAACCGAGATCTAGGTTTATAAAAACAGTTTTTTAAAAAAAGGAATAGTTGCAAATAGAAGCCGAAACAGATTCCGTCAAGGTGTCCCACCTGGCAAAATTACCTTCTTTGCAGGGTCAGTTGCTTTTCTAGCATTTTGGGGGTTTTTGGGGGGTGGGGGGGTCTAAAGGGCTAGTTGTCTGCTCTTGGAAACAAACAACGGTTGTTTCGGATTATCTTGGCAATGCCTAAATCTTACTTGCTTTTAGGACCTAATCTCCAAAGACAAAACTGGTTGCTTTCAAAGGAATAATTGGTTGAAGCAGAGAGGAAAGACCCCCGGTGAAAACCGGAGAGTGTTAGGTGTAATCCTTACAAAGGGAGAGCCTCCACAATCAGGTGCAGCCTATCTGCTAGAAACAAAAACCTTGGGGAAAGGGTGGGGGGAGAGGTTCACTTTTATTTTTCCACCCTGCGCGACCTCCCTAAGTGGAAATAGAGGCTGAACTCAGCGGGTTTTAATGATGTATTTGGATAAAAGCCTTGCAGAAGGAGCCTCCCTGTTGAGAAGCAGTCTACCTTAGTGTAAAAGCCTCTCCCTTCCAGCGGGAAACAGCCAGAAGCAAAAGAACCAAGCCCAGGAGGAACCTCTGTCTGATTTCTGCATCTAGATAGTCCTTGACTTACGACTTGAGCACCAAAATTTCTGTTGTTGAGCGAGGCCCTTCTTAAGTGAGCCTTGCCCCATTTAGCAGCCGTTCTTCCACTCTTGTTAAGTGAAATGCTGCGGTTGTTAAGTTAGGAACGTGGTTCTTAAGTGAATGTGGCCAATCCCCGTTGGCTTTGCTTGTCCGAAGGTCGTAAAAGGGGATCACGTGACCGCCCCGGAGGACACTACAACTCATAAATGCAAGTCTGTTGCCAAATGACCACAAGGATGCTGCAAATGGTCGCAAGTCTGAAAAACGGTGGTAAGTTATTTCTGCAAGAGCCATTGCAACTTTGAACGGTCAGTAAATGAACGCGTGTAAGTCGAGGATTACCTGGACTGTATATTTACATTTAGATTTAATCCAGAGTCACTTGAGTTCTCTGCCGAAGGCAATAATTTCCCTTCATATAGAGATGAGCTGGCCTGCAGCGGCCTTCGCTTCTGGTCGCTTAGCTCAGGACGATGGGCGTTGGAAGTACACCCCACCAAGCTGGCTGTTATTTTGTTTTTTATTTTTAAAAATAAATAAATAAATAAAAAGGATCTGCAACAGAAATGGGTGGAATCAGAAAAAAAACAGGCATTTGGGGGAGAGACAGAGAAGAGGAAAAAAATTCACCAAAAAGAGGAAAATCACCCCCAATGCCCACCCATTGTCAAAAAAGGTGCTTCTGACCCCCTTCAGAGTTCTGTTGACCCCTGGTTGTGCAAGGGAGTGTGTAACGACCATTCTCCAGAGAACCCCTCCCCAATATCGTGTTGTGGTTCTCGGTGCAGCTGGTGCAGACAGCAGCGGAGTCAGACAGTGAGAAAGAAAGGGGACCAGTCAGGGATCTGGAGAGGACTCGGACGAGGGCCCTGCATCCGATGCAGGGATGGGGCCAGGATCATCTGAGAGCGGGGTGCTGCCTTTGGAGCCTTCGGAGTCTGGTAGCAGCGAGGAAGAGGACCCAGGGGAGCCTGTTCCCAGTGCACGTGTGCGCAGAGCTGCTAGAAGGCGAGAGCAGCTGAGACAAAAGGAGTGACTCTGGAGTAAGGCTTGGAGGTGATGGCCCCTCCCGTAAGGTATAAAGCACAGGCAAAGGTAGAGAAACCTTTGCAGGAAGCAAAGCAGATTCTGAGTCCTTCTTGAAGCCCTGTGTATTCTGTTTGGGTTTTTTTCTGGTACTGTTACAATTAATTTGGATATTTCTGTTGTTGGCAGCATTCCACAGCACTGAAAGGCATGTGCTTATCTTGGGGAACTGTTTAAGATTAGTTCTGGCTGGGAATGAAAGTAATTCCCAGCGTTGCAATAAAATAGGTTTTGCTTTTCAAACCAGTTTGTGTTTAAGTACGTTTGACGAAGCCTGGGTCAGAGCATATCTTTGCAAAGAGAGAAACTGCTGCTGCAGACAACTGACCTCTTTAAGTCTAATAAAAGATATTTTCCACTTTCCCCAGCAAGATTAGCAAAAATGTACCCTAATAGACCAGCGGCCTGCTGGAGGTTCAAAGAAGGAAACTTTTTCCACATGTGGTGGACGTGTCAAGAAGCGAAGAAGTGCTGGATGAGGATAAAGAAATGGCTCGAGGAAATTATGAAGCAAAAGAATGGAGTTGAAACCGGAATTATTCTTAATAAGGCATAATAAAAGACAATTTAAGTTTTAAAAAAATCAGTATATCATACTTCATATAATGACTGAGGCCAGAATTGTCTTCGCACAACATTGGAAACAGACCAATACTCCTAACAGAAGATATGGTGATTTTAAAAAAAAGTGCTTAAATGTGCAGAGATGGATAAATTAACGATGGAGTTAAAAGATAAGGAGAAATAGAATATTATAAGATTTGGGATGGATGGTATGAGTGGCTAGAGGATAAAGTTAAAGAACATGTATAAAAATTACTTAAGAGTAGCAGGAAACGTATACATAAGTAATTATCAAAAGGTAAATATAAGTGTAAGAATATTAGGGAAATGTATCAGAAATTGAAAAAAGAAAAATGAAAGTACTACTATGTAAATATGCTGATTCTGAAGCACTGTCAAAAATTGAAATGTGGTGCAAATGTTGAAAAAGGTGTAATAAAGATTGTTATTATTTTTTTTTAAAGGAAAAAGGTTCCCTTCGCGCATATGTGCTAGTCATTTTTGGCTCTATGGGGTGATGCTCCTCTCCGTCACAAAGCCGAAGAGCCAGCGCTGTCCCAAGACGTCTCCGTGGTCATGTGGCCGGCATGTCTCAACACCTTTGAAGACGCATGGAACGCTGTTCCCTTCCCACCAAAGGGGTCCCTATTTTCCTACTTGCATTTTTTACATGCTTTTGAACTGCTAGGTTGGCAGAAGCTGGGACAAGGAACGGGCGCTCACTCCCTTACGCAGCGCTGGGGATTCGAACCGCCGAACTGCCGACCTTTCTAATCGACAAGCTCGGCGTCTTAGCCCCTGAGCCACCCCGTCCCTCTTTTAAACCTAGTAGCAGCTAGTAAATAAATTTATTTTTTTGTTTCGTTTTGGAATAGGGTGGGGGGCTTAGCCCCGGCCCTCTTTTCTAGATTCCCAGATCTACATTTCAACTGAACGTGATTTGGAAAATTTCACCGAAAACTTTGGATTTTTGAATCAAATGCAGGGAGCTCTCCGCCCTTCGGAGATGCCCACGGCAGCCCAGAAAGGTGGCTTCCCGTCGTTTTCCACACAATCCTTGTGGTCGTGGGATCGACAATCAGACACTCGGTGACCAGCGATGGTTGCGGTGTCCCCTGTGTGTGTGTGTGTGTGTGATGGGATTGACCTTCGGAGATGCCAAGTCAATGCGGAAGTCGGATTCACTTTGCTGAACCTATTCGCTTAACAACGGTGGCAGGAAAGGTTTTAAAATCGGGAGGGAAAAACTCACTTGAGAAGGTACGCTTAGCGACGTAAATTTCGGGCTCGTAGGTCGAGGATGGCCTGCATCTGCACCGCCTCTATATCTCTGGTATCTGGTCTGTGTTGGCCTATATTTTAGATACTTGCAAAATTGACTACCTCTGGATCCGTCTGCTCTTGTGTGTCTTGCAAGGAGATAACCATGGCTTGTTTTTAACAGATTGTCAGAGTTGGAAGGGACCTTGTAGGCCATCTAGTCCAACCCTCCCTCCCTCCCGGTCCAAGCATTGAACCTTACCTTACACTATTCCTGACAGAGGGCAGTCCAGTCTCTTCTTGAAAGCATCCAGGGATGAAACTCCCACAACTTCCAAAGGCAACTCCTGTTCCGTTGTTGGTTGATTGTTCTCACTGTCAGAAAATTCCTCCTTATTTCCAGGTTGAATCTCTCCCTGATCAGTTTCCATCCATTATTATTCCTTCTCTGGCCTTCAGGTGCCTTGGAGAATAGCTTGATCCCTTTCTCCTCTCTGGGGCAGCCTCTCAAATATTGGAAGATGCTCTCCTGTCTCCCCTGGTCCTTCTCTTCCCTAGACCAGCCAGGCCCAGTTCCTGCAACCGTTCATCGTAAGTTTTAGCCTCCAGTCACTCCTTCTTGCTCTCTTTCCCTCTCTTTCTCTCTTCTCTCGCTCTTTCTCTCCCTTTTTCTTTTTCTCTTTCTCTTTCCCTCCCTCTTTTTTCTTTCTCTCCTTCCTTCCTTTCTTTTTCTTACTCTCCTCTCCCTCCTTCTATTTTTCTATTTCTATCTATCCCTCTCCTTTCAAATATTGGAAGACTGCTATCCTGTCTTCCCTGGTCCTTCTCTTCTCTAGAATAGCCACCCAGTTCCTGCAACCCTTCCTTATATATTTTAGCCTCCAGTCCCTTCATCATCCTTCTCTTACTCTTCTCTGCAATTTTTTTTTGGCTTCAGCTTCATTGGGGTGGGGGTTGTCGGTGGCCGGTATGCAGAGAGGTGGTCTTTAAAAAGACCCCCAATTCTTTCATTCAAACTTTAGGTTCAATTTAGAAATGCAGAGAGCGGAGACGCAGAGACCTGTTGCCACTAATTTATCTAATCCTGATTTTGTATTCATTAGATTGGATTTAGATTTGAATTATTTCCTTCTTTTATAGCCGAGAGATACCCATAATCCATTTAGAATTGTCTTCGCCTTGAACTCATTTATTTCCTTGTTTATGATAATAACCTGATAGACACAAGCACAGGTACCTCCTGCACACATGAATATAACAGAGAGAGAGAGAGAAAGAGGGAGAGAGAGAGAAGGAGAGGGAGAGAAAGAGAGAGAGAGGAGAGAGAGAGAAAGTGTGTGTGTGTGAGAGAGAGAAAGAGAGAGAGAAGGAGAGAAAGAGAAAGAAAAAGAGAAAGAAAGAGAGAGAGAGAGAGAGAAGGAGAGAGAGAGAAGGAGAAAGAGAAAGAGAGAGAGAGTGAGAGAGAAGGAGAGAGAGAGAGAGGAGAGAGAGAGAGAATGTGTGTGTGTGAGAGAGAGAGAGAGAGAAGGAGAGAAAGAGAAAGAGAAAGAGAGAGAGAAGGAGAGAGAGAGAGAAAGAGAGAGAGGAGAGAGAGAGAAAGAGAGAGAGGAGAGATAGAGAGAGAGAAAGTGAGAGAGAGAGAAGGAGAGAGAAAGAAAGAGAGAGAGAAAGAGAGAGAAAGAAAGAGAGAGAAAGAGAAAGAGAGAAAGAGAGAGAGGGAGGGAGAGAAAGAGAGAGAGAAGGAGAGAGAGAGAGAGAGAGAGGAGAGAGAGAGAGAGAGAAAGTGAGAGAGAGAGAGAAAGTGAGAGAGTGAGAGAGAGAAGGAGAGAGAGAGAAAGAAAGAGAGGAGAGAGAGAGAGAAAGAGAGAGAGAGGAGAGAGAGAGAGAGAGAAAGAGAGAGAGAGAGAAAGAGAGAAGGAGAGAGAGAGAAAGAGAGAGAGAGAAAAGGAGAGAGAGAGAAAGAGAGAGAGGAGAGAGAGAGAGAGAGAAAGAGAGAGACAGAAAGAGAGAGAGAGAAAAAGAGAGAGAGAAAGAAGGAGAGAGAGAGAAAGAGAGAGAGAGAGAGAGAGAGGAAACCTCTATACATTCCACCCTGCTTGTTCTCCAGGGGCTATTAACTACGAATAATTTATCCTGAGAATTTGTTATGTTAGAATTACCAATTAGATATGATTATAAGTTACCCTGGCTAGTGCTGGGCTGCCGTTGAAAAATCTGAATCCCATTAAAATCAAATTAGCATATATTAGGCAAAAGATGAGTTTTACTACATTACAGTAGGATTTTTGTACAGCAAATGCCGAGACATTCGTAGAGTTCAAAGCGGCGGCTTGTGCAAAGAGGATTTTCAGAGGAGATTGGGCAACCGTTTGTCGGAAATGATACAGGATTTCCTGCTCTGTTACTCTGTTCTGAAAGACATCCTGCATGGAGGATCCTTTTGGGTTCCAGGTTTGCAAATCTCGGTTGGATTCAGAAATTACTTAGGAGGCGATTCAGAAACTACTTAGGAGGCTCACGTTGCTGACCAGAGTTATTTTGGAGTGGTAAAACACTTCTCCTGCAGACCGTCGATATCCGTACCTCCTTCCTCTCCTTGAAGCCACGTTTCCGTTGTGCTATTTCAACCACGTTCCCTGAACCTTCACTTTCTCTCTTTTTCACCCTGGCAACCAGCAGAGGAGAGCCTTGTCGGGGAAGACATTGACAGAGAAGGGACAAAGTCGAGCAGAAGAAAGGTCTCAGAAGGTCTTAAGATGGAGGGATGGTTGAAGGAATCACATGGCTATTTCTGGATGCTGCGTGCATTTCCTGGTGGGATAGGGACAAATTTAGTTACCTGGGAGAGAAAAACCAAGCTGGAATCTCTTCTCAAGGCAAAAACGGGTGTGAAGCCTTGAGGAAACTCAAGAAACATCTATTAAGGTATCTCCAGAGGACACACCGGCATCCATTTTCAAACCTTCTCCCGGTGAATCGTCCCTGCGATTCAACTGTACGTCACGAATAACTTTTCAAGCTCCTTTAGCTGGCAAGAACTTGGGAAGCAAATCTGTCCAACCATATTGTTGAGGAATTAGCCGACTGCCACATAACGGACCGGCCAAGCTTGAAAACGGTCTTCCCCAGCAGTTCTTCTGGAGTGCATTAATCATAATTGAATCAAGGTCACCGAGACTCTTTCTTCGTGGTGTGCGCTGAAAAAAAAAAACAGAAGGGGAGAACAATGCTTTGATTTCTCCTCCCGCTCCCTCCTTCCCTCCCAAAACCTTGAAATCAAACCATCTCGACGTCAAGGAAGGTCTTGAAAGCCAAACAGGAGAAGGAAAAGGATTGCAGGGGTGGTGGGGGGAGGGGCTCCTTCAGAAACTTTCTGGTCCTTTATTCCAGCAACGGTGCCTTCTCCAACGCAGCGGCGCAGCGCAGATGTCCCATAAAATTTTTATGTCCTTCATAAAATGCCTCGCCATTTATATCCAGATGAGACATCAGAAAGTGTATAAAACCACATTTTAAATATTAAAAGACCATCTCTTCCTTTTCCCCTCAGTATGCAGAACAGGAGAAAGCGGTGGGGGAGGGGAGGTTGTGAGATGGAGGATTTTTTTTCTTAAAAAAAAAAAAAGATGGCTTCCTGGGAGAACAGCGTGCCATTTTGTCAAGGATGTGCTACGACAGGTGGTGAGGTTTTGTTTTTGTTTTTAACGCGTTCACAGCACCCTTATATTCCCATAAGACACGGGAAGGCGCACACTTCGAGACCGAGGAAATATGAATCCATCTGGCAGAAGATCGGGTCTCTCACGTTTAGGAAGAATATTACGGTTCCATCCTCAAAACCTCCGTTTCAGCTTTGGGAGCCATATCAGCATTCAGACGCTTCCACGCCGCCACATTTTTAAGCCTGGGAAAATGGGAGATGGGAATTTCTTGGAGCGCACAGGTGGTTAGACAGAATAGCACTCTTTTTCTAAGTCAAGGTCACGTTATCTCTGCACCTGGGTGAGAGGACGTCTCGAGTTCGGACGGATGGCAATTGGGGCATGTGATGCGGTGATGGGTGCAGGGGGTGGGGGTTGTAATTTTGTTACTTATTGCAAAAAAAAAAAACCCAGAACTTTCAGATTCGGGTTTTCCCAACTGTGCCAGCTTACTACTCAAATACAAAAGAACTTTGGAGACAATATCTGTCTCGGAATTATTTGTTGGAGTGGAGGTTTTCTGGAATGCTGACATTCCACCAGGATTTGTGGGGTGCTATCTAGTGGTTAAATTGATATATCAATATCCTTTTGAAGTTCTCCAGGAACATTTTACCCCCTTGACAACAAACTTTGCAAGGTAATTTAGTCCAGCATGAACCAATGGGCCCTGCTATGTCCCTGCGTGAGTCATGCAGGTTTCAGTTTTGTCCAGCCAGATTATTAGATTATTCGACCTAGAAAGAAGGAGAAATTTCCTGACTGAGAATAATCAACCCATGGAACAGAAGTTACCTTTGGAAGTTGTGGGAGCTTCATCCCTGGAGGCTTTTGAGAAGAGACTGGACTGTCCTCTGTCAGGAATGGGGGTAGGGTCTCCTGCTTGGGCAGGGGGGTTGGACTAGATGACCTACCAGGTCCCTTCCAACTCTGTTCTTCGGTTAAATCTGTCAGCTTAGGTTAAGGCGGATAATAAAATAGTTTTTTTTTTAATTTGACAGATTGTTAGGAGTCTTGATCAGTTTACTATAGCTCCGGATGGAAGGAAGGAAGGAGGAAATGAGAAAAAACAAGAAAGACAATGAGAAGAATGGAAGGAAAGAAGGAGGAAGGAAGGAAATGAGAAAAGAAATAAGGAAGACAATGAGAAGAATGGGAAGGACGGATGGAAGAAAATGAGAAAAAATAAGGCAATGAGAATAGAAGGGAAGGAAGGAGGGAGGGAGGAAATGAGAAGAAATAAGGAAGACAACGAGAAGAATAGAAGAGGAAGGATAGAAGGAAATGAGAGAAGAAATAAGAAAATGAGAGAAGAATGTAATGGGGAGGAAGGAAAGAAATGAGAGAAGAAATAAGGAAGACAATGAGAAAACGAAGGCAATGAGAGAAGAATGGAAAGGAAGGGAGGGAGGGAAGGAAGAAAAAAGGACAACAAAAAGAATAATGGAAGAGGAGGAAGGAAGGAAATGAGAGAAGAAATAAGAAAATGAGAGAAGAATA
>NW_020769639.1:50857-66971 GCF_900518735.1 Pseudonaja textilis
CCTTCCGAGGTGGGTAAAAGGAGGACCCAGATTGTTGGGGGCAATATACTCTATAAACCACTTAGAGAGGGCTGTAAAAGCATTGTGAAGCGGTATATAAGTCCAAGTGTTAAGTGTTAGACAAGGGGGCTCCTGAAATACTTCCCCCTTCTCCATTTCTGAGTTCAAGTTTCGATACCCTGAGCAGGTTTGGCCTCTTCCCCAATGCACTGGGGGCCTCTCCTCCTTCCCACTTCGGCCCAAATAAATAAATAAAACCCAGCCTCGCAACATTTTTCTTTGCAGTGCATGAGGGAGAAACGTCTCTGAAACCTTCTGCTCCGAACTCCAGAAGGTGGAGGCAATTGTTTCAAATTGCTTTCTGAGTGGTATTTCAGAGGTTGAGGAAAAAGGATGATTGTTTTTAAACAAGTGTTTGAAAAATCGGGTTGTCCTTTTTGGAAAGAAGCTGGCTGGAGGTTTTGCGAAAGGGTAAAATCCGGACAACCTCCGGCTTGGCCTCTCACCGGTTGCAAAAGTTGGGTAGCTCTCCATGGGGCCGAGCCTTGTTCTTTCCAATCCCCCGTCGAACCTTTATTTGAATTTCTCCTCTTCGACATTATATTCCTACAGAAGCGTAAAAATGAAGGAGAAACTTCCTAAGAGTGACGACAATTAACCAGTGGAACGGAAATTGTGGGAGCTTCATCGCGGAAGGTTTTTAAGAAGAGACTGGACAGTCCCTTGTCTAAGATGGTATAGGTTCTCCTGCTTGAGCGGGGGGGGGGAGGAATATAAAGAAGACCTCCAAGGTCCCTGCCAGCTCTATTCTGATTGGTTGGTTAAAGGGAGCAGTATGAAGGAAAAATCAAAGTTAGCTGTCCAACCTCTTAAAAGCCTCCAGAGCCTGGGTGGATCTGGCCTGTGGAGTGTTTAAATCCAGGCCGCGGGGCCATCCGGGACACAGTGAAGGACTGGCCTGCGGTGCCTCCGCCAGCGAAAACGGAGCTCCGTTTTCAGCCACCACGGCCTCCTGCAGCCCTCTGCCAGCGAAAACGGAGCCTGCCGAAAACTGAGCCCCGCCGGGCCACACGCAGCCTCCCAAGTTCCACTTTTGCTGGCAGAGGGCTGCAGGAGGCGGTTGCACCTGAAAATGGAGCCTCGTTGAGTGACGTCGAGCTGGCCACGCCCCCTCGAGGTCGAACACAACTTGGATGCGGCCCTCAGCGAAATCAAGTTTGACACCCTCACTTCAGAGATAAGAAGCCGCGATCTCTCTAACACTATTGTTTAGATCCTACCCTTAAGACATATTAGGATTAAACCCAAAAAGGGATGGTCTGGAAACCGTACCTCCAGGGTTGGGGTTCAACCGCTGTAACATGCTTCGCTGCATGCCTGCGCACGCAGGCGGTGTGTTTTAAAATAGTTCTAAATGCTTCTACTGCAGGCCCAGTGAATAAAAAAAAGCTGATTGCTGCACCTATCAGCTGGGCTTCAAACGAAGGAAATGTCAGCTCGTAAAATATTTCTGTGGTCTTTTTACAGTTGCCAACAGAAAGGGAGGGGAGGAGCGGTGTGTCAGCTTGGAAACCGAAAGTGCATTCCATAAATAGTTTTCAAAGAGAGTAACTTGTGATTTAATTGGGGTAACTGCCAGAATCCTAACAGGAAATATAGGACAGACTAATGCAGGACCGACTAATAGCCGGAACTACCGGTTCACCTGAACTGGTCGGTACCGGCTGAATCCCACCCCTGCGTACGTCTATTCGGCCTTGCCCATGTCATGTTCTGTTCTCCATACTTCTTCTCTCTTCCGCTCAGCATCTTTCAGAATTGACCCTTTTTTTTTCCCTTCGTGTTATCGCACTTTCCGTTGGGAGTTGATAACCTCATTGAGATTAGGCTCTGGCTCCAATTGTGTTGGCCCCATGGGGATGCTCTTCGCCCATAAATGGGTGCATGGACAAGAAAGGTGTGACTTGGCAGACACCCAAGTCATAATTCCAAAAAAGCAACCCTAAGTTCTATGCCTGCAATAAATTTGATTTCTTTTTGTGTTGTACAAGTCACCTTCAAGAAGTGAGGGGAGCCAAATGTCAACTCAAAAATCATTGCTCTGGTCTTTCAGAGTTGTCAGCAGAAAGGGAGTGGGGGGAGTAATACATACCTTAAATATTTTCATAGATAATTGCTAGGCAGCTGAAGCTTCTGGCATGCAATTATGCAATTATTAATTATATAATTAATTATGCAATTATACCATGCAATTACTGGAGAGCATGATTGATGACTCTTAGCTATAGATGTGTGCCATTGGAGAATATACATCCAGGGGGTGGAGGGAAGACCAGGGTCAAGGGTAAGATGAATGATGTGTCTCAGTGTTGGCTGCACCCAGGTAACGCCGACATGTTCACTCCTAATAAATGATTATTTTTTTTAAACTCTGAGAGATGCGGCTAGAGACTCATGATTCGAATGTGGGGTGGATTGTCGGAGCCCTGACACCATCTACTAACTCTTTGGATGGAAAACGCTGTCCCTTCCCTTGGTCTTGGTCCAAGTTGATGTCAACCTGAAGACCTGGAGGAAACAAACCCCAGGAGACCTCAAGCAACGGACGTTTCATTCCTGGGCCATCTTGTTTGCTGTGGCAACTGCCCCCATGAAAAGCTGCAAAATACGTAAGTTCATTGTTGCCACCAGACTAATGACCTCTGAAGTCCAACCTGATGCCACAGCCCCATGGAGAAGTTCTTAAGGCTGTCGTCTCTCCTGTCCACAGGGGACACAACCCATGGTGATTCTAGAAGCCTTCTGGCTGATCTTCCTCACCCCATGATGACCGCTCAGATATTTCTGAGACACGACCTTGGTGATGCCCACCTACTTACTTATGGCACCTGCGGTGCCCTCTGGGTCGTTGAACTCTGCCCAATGCAACGAGGAAAGCCTTCAAGGAAGGCTTTTATTGGCAAGGTCCTTCTCTCCTGTCTCTTTCATGTAATTAAGGTGAGGAACAACCAGCCAAGCTTCACCGGGGGGTCATTCATGATTCCATACATAATTCATTGTTTTCCCCAAACCGGTCACTTGCTTCCAAGTTGCTTCTTGCAAAAATAATAAAAGTCCACGGGTGAAGGCTGCAGAAATGTTCTCCCAAGGAAACACCCAGAACTTTGCCAGCAAAGTCTAGGTCCCCATAGTTCATCAGAGCAAACAAGAGGGACCTTCAATGGTAGCTTTCCAGGACAAACCAGACTATCTTTAAAAAGACAAAAACAAACCAGGTCTGTTCTTTAACTTTCTAATCCAGCCATTCGCATGGGCAACCCTCTCGCAGCAGCTATAAGGGATGTGGGCCGCCTTATACCCCAAACTCAAGGCCATCGCGTGTCAGTGAAGGTGTGGAAGGGGACTTATTTTTCACACTTAATGACTGTTGCAGCACACACACACACACACACACACACACACACACACACACCAGGGTCACATGATTTTACCTTCGGACAGCTGGACAACTGACTCACATATAGGATGGACGCAGTGTCCCAGAGTCACGCCTTTTGGCCAACTTCTGACAAGCAAAGTCGACGGGTGGAAGCCAGATTTGCTTAACGACCGTGTGACTCATTTAACAGCAGCAGGGATTCCCTTAACAAAGGTGGCAAGAAAAGTCATCTGAACTCACTTACCAAATTCCTCAGCATAAACGTTGAGCTCAGTTTGTTGATGTACAACCACAGTTGGGACCAGAAAACCTCGAATTACGATCACCTTTGGGACCAGAAACCTCTGTCATTAAGGGAGGCATAAATTAAGGGAGGCCTAAATTTTGCTGCAAATAACGTCAGAAGCCCCCTTGCAAAAACTGGGAAATTCTGCCTGTCAAAGCCCCCTACAAAACGTTTAAATTTCCCAAGAATGGCGGCTGAATATTCCCCTTCTAATTTGGACGGGGGATGTTTTCTCCTTGAAGAATCCTCTCTGGGATTTTGCAAATAACTCCTGGCATACTTTGTTTTAACCCGCTACTCCTTTTTGCAATGACTTCGCATGACTCATCCCCAATGGGAAGTTGTGCTTCTGGGCATGTGCCGAGTGCCTTCTGAATACTGTTGGAAGAGGAGTCGGAAACCCAAATCCTGAATGGCTTTTTTTTTTGGGGGGGGGGGGGGGGAATTAATTGCTCATTAATTGTCCTTCCTCCCTCTTTCAAAAACTTTCCTCTACTTCTATTCTTTAAAACTGCCGTGCCTGCCCCATTTCTCCTTAATTTAGTGAAACAGCCAATCCAGGGAGAGTGAAATTAATTCTTTTCCGCCATCTTCAAAGACAAACCCATTTTCCACCCTCCTGCCTTGGCTGGTCCTTTGATACTGATTCTCTTCAAATCTCAAAGCAGAGACGTTTCCCCCCCCCGTTTTTTTCCCCAAGTTTCCCCTCCCTTTCCCCCCTCCCCCTCCTCTGTGGATCGTCCTATGGGCTGGTTCTCAATTCAGCTTTTTCAAGCCCAGAGACCGGCATGCTGGAAAGGGGGCCAAGGGGTGTCCCCAAGCAGCAAACGGAGGAAGAGGAGAAAGCACCCCGGACGATTTGAGCTGCAAAAAAAACAGAAGCTGTGCTGAAAAATTTCTGAGGGAGGCCTCTGGTTCAGTTACACCCCCATCACAGAAGAGGCCAAAGGGTATCTTGAGGTTGGCAGCAGGCAGAATTTTCCGTGCACTTGCTGGAGCGATGTTGATGAAAATGAGCTTCCTTATGCAGGAGCAGTCTCCAGCGGGGCGGAAAAAAAGGAAGAACAGGCATCGTTCTATAGTTGGAGAGAGAGATTTGAGCCTTATTATTGAACGATGACAAGCAATTACATTTTAGTATATTATTGGAAGTGTGATCCGCTTTGGGTTCTGTTGGGGCTAACATCTCCAGCAGAAGTCCATATCTATATCTATATCTATATCTATATCTATATCTATATCTATATCTATATCTATATCTATATCTATATCTATATCTATCTATCTATCTATCTATCTATCTATCTATCTATCATCTATCTATCTATCTATCTATCTATCTATCTATCTATCTATCTATATCTATCTATCTATCTATACATATATATATATAAAAGCAAAAGGCCACTCACACATCATCACAAAATCTCCAGAACCGTAAAGCCTACAAACTTCAAATTTCGCCCATATGTTCCTCTTGGCTTCTAGGAAGGAAGGATTTTTCCAAATGACCAACAGAGCATTAATATTTCCTATATTAATGTTATTCCCACGCTCTGATGCTAAGGAGTTCTACTCCTCCTCTCCCACCTGAAAAGAAATCTCTTCCAAATGCAAAACACAAGCAGAGGAGTTTCAGTTTCAGAGCACCAAGCAGCTTTAGTACAGAACAGTTGAGCTAAGCCACGCCCAGGCACCTTGCTGTCTCCTTGCTCACACGGCAAATACTGTTTCAGTTTCCAAACAGCCCTCAACTCTTACACACCGACAGGACGCTAGCCAGATGAATACCGATGGATGCTGGTAGGCAGAGGCAGAATTTCCCCACCCCCCCTTATTTTCCTCCCCAAAAACTAAGCCCAACCAACATAGTTTCATAGCGAAGCACGGATATCGAGCTAGTAACGAAATACCATGAAAATGTCGAACTTTTCATTACAATTTAAAAAAAAAAACCAACGATCTGATATTATCGGCTGCAAGACTTTTTCCTCCTGGAAAACACCCAGCAGAGTTTCTACGTTTTTCCCAGCCTTGAAAAAACCATCCACGGGAGGGACTTTGGTGCAGTATGTGGCCTCAGTCTTCCTGTCTGTAAAATGGGTCTTAAGAATGGAATCCTCCCTAAGGCTAACCAAACTTGCCTGCAGAGGAATTTAAAAGCCACTTTTGATTTTGCCGGCAACCCCCGGTCTGGCTCCGAAACACAAGCGACCCGCACGATCCAGAGAAGACCATTCACTTTCAGAGTTGGCTAAATTTTAGTTTCTACATCTTCTGCTTGGACCAACGGAAGCGGCGTGGTTTTTGCGTTGCATTTTGCAAACGGGCCAAGTGGACTTAGGGCCAGGAGAGCGCCAAGGGGCTGGCCAGTCTCTGCAAGAGCTAAATTGTTGGCTGTGAAGCTGTGCCAATTCCCCCACGCCGACTGGGTTGGGAAAGGCATGGCGGCGCTGATGAAGTCGCCCTACCTCGGACTGCTGGGGAGCAAAGAAACACCTTGGCCTCACCTGGTGCCTTACCACCTGGGCAAAATTAGAATAAGTTACACCTGTGTTCGACCTCGAGAGTCAGCAGGATCCTAGAAGGAAATTGGAGACGGGAAGTATAATGTTTGACTTGAGGTTTTAGAAGAACCTGTTTTTCTACTTGCTACACCAGGGGTAAAATTACGGCAAAATATTTGATGTTTTGCCCTGCCTGGATGCGTGCCTTGAGCTGCACGGTGGCTAACAGGAGCTCTCCCTAATGTCCACCAAGAGGTCTGCCGGAGTGCCCCCACCCACCCACCAGTGGCGGGATTCAAAAAAGTTTACTACCAGTTCTGTGGGCGTGGCTTGGTGGGCATTGCAGGGGAAGGATACTGTAAAAATCCCCCTTCCCTCCCCACCCCACTAACCTGCTTTCCAGCTCTGTTCTCCTGTGCAGGGCAACCAAAGGAAGACCCAGCCGATCAACTGGGACTCAATGGGAGGCAGAGAAGAGATGGGGGCCAGTCAGAGGTGGGATTTACTGGTTCTCCGAACGACTCAAAATTTCCGCTACCGGTTCTCCAGAACCGGTCAGAACCTGCTGAATAGCCACCTCTTATCCCCTACCCATGGCAGCCACGTGACTGGAGAAACCATTTCCAAGCTTGCATCAAACCATTTTGGTTCCCCTTCGGTTCTAGGTAGTCCTTGACCACAATAGAGCCCAAAATTTCTACTGCTAACTGACACCGCCATTAAGTGAATTTTGAGCCATTTCATCCCTCGCCACGCTGGCTAAGTGAATCCCTGCAGTCGTAAAGTTAGTAACACGGTCATTAAGTAGAACAGAATAGAATAACAGAATTGGAAGGGGCCTTGTAAAGTCTTTTAGTATCTAGTCCAACCCTCTGCCTAGGCAGGGATTCCTACACTGGCTTGCGTGTCGTAAGGTCTCAAAATCTGACTTGCTTGTCGTAAGGTCGCAAAAGGGGAATCACGCAACTCTGGGGCACTGCAACCGTCATAAAGACAAGTCAGTTGCCCAAATTTTGATCACGTGAACATGAGGGATGCTGCAGGGGTCATAAGTATGGGGGGAAAGGGGGCATAACTTGCTTTTTTTCAGTGCCGTTGTAACTTTGAGCGGTCACTAAATGAACCTTTGTAAGTCAACGACTGCAACCTTCCCTTGGCTATCAGGAAAAAAAAAACACAATTTTTTTTGGGGGGGAGAGACAATGAAACTCAAAAATGAATGAAAAATTTAAAAAATGAAATGAAAAAAAAAGGTGAGTGCTGTTCTACATCCTTTCCGCCAAATTAATTCTTTAAAATGGGGCATTTTGGCAGTTACCTGCTAGAGACAATATAGGTAGAATTCTTTTTCTCAGAATAAGTCCTATCCATCCTCTCCTCTCCATGCCAACCTACAGAATTAAAACCATGTTTTATACCACTCTTCATTCCAAGTTCCTTGTTTAGGAGGGGGAGAGAGAGAGAGAGAGAGAGAGAGAGAGAAAGAATGAGAGAAAGAAAAAGAGAGAGAGAGAAAGAATGAAAGAGAGAGAATGAGAGAGAGAGAGAATGAAAGAGAGAGAAAGAGAAAAAGAAAGAGAGAGAAAAAGAAAGAGAGAGAATGGAAAGAGAAAAAGAATGAAAGAGAGAGAGAGAGAATGGGAGAGAGAGAAAGAGAGAGAGAGACAGAATGAGAGAGAAAAAAGAGAGAGAAAGAATGAGAGAAAGAATGAGAGAGTAAGAAAGAGAGAAAGAAAGAGAGAGAAAGAATAAGAGAATGGGGGAGAGAAAAAGAATGAGAGAGAGAAAGAGAGAGAGAAAGAATGAAAGTGAGAGAAAGAGAAGAGAGAGAATGGAAAGAGAAAAAGAATGAACGAGAGAGAAAGAATGAGAGAGAATGGGAGAGAGAGAAAGAAAGAGAGAGACACAGAATGAGAGAGAGAAAAGAGAGAAAAAGAATGAGAGAAAGAATGAGAGAGTAAGAAAGAGAGAAAGAAAGAGAGAGAAAGAATAAGAATGGGGGAGAGAAAAAGAATGAGAGAGAGAGAAAGAGAGAGAAAGGATGAGAGAGAGAAAGAATGAGAGAGAGAGAAAGAGAGAGAGAAAGAATGAGAGAAAGAAAGAGAGAGAGAAAGGATGAGAGAAAGAAAGAGAGAAAGAATGAGAGAATGAGAGAGAGAGAAAGAAAGTGAGAGAGAAAGAAAGAGAGAGAGAAAGGATGAGAGAAAGAAAGAAAGAAAGAATGAGAGAATGAGAGAGAGAGAAAGAAAGAGAGAGAGAAAGAAAGAGAGAGAGAAAGGATGAGAGAAAGAAAGAGAGAAAGAATGAGAGAATGAGAGAGAGAGAAAGAAAGAGAGAGAGAAAGAAAGAGAGAGAGAAAGGATGAGAGAAAGAAAGAGAGAAAGAATGAGAGAATGAGAGAGAGAGAAAGAAAGTGAGAGAGAAAGAAAGAGAGAGAGAAAGGATGAGAGAAAGAAAGAAAGAAAGAATGAGAGAATGAGAGAGAGAGAAAGAAAGAGAGAGAGAAAGAAAGAGAGAGAGAAAGGATGAGAGAAAGAAAGAAAGAAAGAATGAGAGAATGAGAGAGAGAGAAAGATGAGAGAGAGAGAGAGAGAGAGAAACCTCCAGATGAAAATTCAGACTAAACAGCCCCAAAATGCTTTTTGTTCTGCGTTTGTCTTGACAGCTTTATTTCCACACACCCGCGCCCCCCCTTTCTCTTCTGGAATCTTTTCTCATTTTTACATTAAAAAAATCCACGTCCGTATCTCGTTTTTCTCAGCTCCCATTTGGACTGAGCGAGAGGCATCTGTTAAGCCCTGCTTTGGACTAATGTAAAAAAAAAAAAAGAGAAGAAGTTAATTGCATCATCTACATCTGTAATTATTTCACGCTTCGGGTGAAGCGACATGTTTGAAGCCGCTCTGGCATTGCAGAGTGAGCAATATTTACATGGAAATCTTTTCTTTTTTTTTTTTTTTAGACCACTTCATAACGCTCACCAGCGCACCAGCGCACCACTGGATGAGAAAGTGTGATCTTTCCAAGTTTCTAAAGAGAGAATTCATTAATCGGAAGCATAAACCGAAGACAAACAGGTAACAAACCATGATCATTCTCAAAAGGACATCAAACCACAGCAACGGGAAGAAACGGATTAGGATTCCCAACATGACCTTAACCTGGTTCTAACCTTAACAGATAATCAGACTTGGAAGGGACCTTATAGGTCATCTAGTCCAACCCCTCTCCCAAGCAGGAGACCCTACACCATTTCTGACAAATGGCAGTCCAGTCTCTTCTTGAAAGTCTCAAGTGATGAAGCTTCAACAACTTCCGAAGGCAACTCCTGTTCCATTGGTTGGTTGTTCTCACCGTCAGAAAATTTCTCCTTATTTCCAGGTTGAATCTCTCCTTGGTTAGTTTCCATCCATTATAATTCCTTGTTTGGTCTTTGGGTGCCTTGGAAAATAGGTTGACCCCTCCCTCCTCTCTCTGGGGCAGCCCCTCAAATACTGGAAGATGCTCTCCTGTCTCCCCTGGTCCTTCTCTTCCCTCGACTAGCCAGGCCCAGTTCCTGCAACCGCTCCTTATATATTTTAGCCTCCAGTCCCCTCATCATCCTGGTTGCTCTTCTCTGCACTCTTTTTTGAGTCTCAACCTCTTTTTTATAGTGTGGTGACCAAAACTGGATGCAGTACTACTCTAGGTGTGGCCTTACTAAGGCTTTATAGAGCGTAGTATTAGTACTTCCCTTGATCTTGATTGTATCCCTCTGTTAATGCAATTTAAGATTGCGTTGGCTTTTTTGGCTGCTGCTGCACATGGCTGGCTCCTATTTAACTGGTTGCCCATTAAGACTCCAAAATCCCTCTCCCAGTTCCTACTGTTTTTTCTGCCTTGGCAAAGGGTATGGAACTGCAGACTGGGGGGGTTATTTCCCCCACCCCCTGAATTTTTTTTAATTTGATATGATATTTATTCATTTATGTATGTATTTATTTTATTTATAATTGCAATTAACCGAGATTAAAACTAACCATTACTTATGTGCTGTGTAAATCCGCCTGCTAGCTGAGATCGGGTTGTGCAAACACAGCCCCAGGCAGAAATTGTGTCAGGGGCTTTTGTTGTGTTTTTCCACGGTGCTGTTTTGGACATTGCTAAGGTTGAGAACAAGTTGGCCTGAGGTAGATGAACAGAAGGGGAAGTTTAAAGGTGCGTCATAAAAAAAACCTGGAATCGGCACCATACTGTATTTTCTGTTGCAGGTTATATTCTGGCCACGAGGCAGAAGGAACAGAAAAAACCCGGGGCCTGTTTATATATTTCTAGCTGCCTTTTCATTGTCTCATTTTCGGGATAAAGGAATGGAGTTTGGCTCAAAAGACACAAACCAGCCAGGCTGAATTCCAAGCAGAAGTAAAATAGGGAATTTATTATGGAGAACATTTTGGGTACCGTCTTTAAATTCTTCCCTTAGCAACACTTCAAGGACGATGCTCAAAAAAAGGAAATTCCTCTAAATCTGAGAAAATATAGGTAGTCTTCAACTTGCAGCGGTTCACTTAGTGATCGTTTGAAGTTAAAACAGCACTGAAAAGGCGACTTCTGGCTGTCTTCTCGCATTTAAGATCATTGCAGCCTCCCCAAGGTTATGTGATCAAAATTCAGACGCTTGGAAACTGGCATGTACTTATGACAGTTGCAGTCAACTGTGTCATGCGATCTTTTTTTGGGGGGGGTGGGGGGGAACCGTCTGGCAAGCAGAGTCAATAGGGAAGCCGGATTTGCTTAACAACCATGGCACGAAAGGTTGCTAAATGGGGTAAAATTTACTTAACAACCATATTACTTAGCAACATAGCTCCCTTGTGGTCGTATGTTGAGGATTACCTGTATGCACGGAAGTCTGGGGTTTAACAGCAGGATCTCTTGGCAGGAATCCGTCATGGGAAATAATACCTTTCAAGTAACCTGTTTTTTAAAATCTACTTTATTTCCTCCCCCTCTCTTGTTTACAAAAGCTTAAAAATAACATTTAGGGTTTAGCAGAGGTTCCTTTTTTTTTCCACGTCTTCTTTTTTCGCTCTCTTGCTTTCCAGTTTGTCTTACCTGCCTCCAGCCCAGCCCACCTTCCTCAAATATGCAAACCTATAGTAAACAGACACCTGGCACACCGAGCGAGCAGCTGGACAACCATCTCCTTTTCCTGTCAGTCGGCAGGTGAGAGTCACCTTGCAGGGAAGTGGGGGGAGCCGGCCCCGATAACAGCTGGGAGTCCTTCCTTGGGCAATTATTAATCGCATTCCTGAGCGCCCGGCGTGGCAGGAAAAGAAATGCCCCATCGTGTCGAAGGAAGTGGGGTTCAACCGTCGGAAATACCTCTGGCTGGCCGGCTGGCTCTCTCCGCCACGGCCTTGCTCTTGCTAGTGTTGGCCTACCGGTATTTCAAGTCTCGAGTGCCCCCTGGCAGCACCCCAGCCGGCGCTGTGGATGCCAACACCGTCGAAAGCGAGTGGCAGTTTTGCAGCCCGGTGGAAAACAAGGGAGCGGCCCTGAGGCGCCGAGGAGGGCAAGGCAGGGAGACGCAGCCGTACCCCCCGGGGACCCATCAGCCGACGCAGGTGGGTAGATGTGGTGCAGTGGCGGAAGAGTGTGAGCAGGCTTGGATCCTTGCGGGCAGAGAGCTGCCTGACACGAGGAGCACCGAGGCAGGAGAGGAACGAGAGGCAGGGGGAGTGAGCCATCCGGGATCCGGGGTGGAGCAATTGTGGAGGTTGGAAGATAAGGCTGAGGACACCTCCTCCACCCTCCGGAGCTCCACCAGCAAAGCTGGAGGTGGCCTGGACCGTTCAGGAGGTCATTCCAGAGCGGTTGGTCTACTCCACAACCGAGAGAGAGAACCTTGTAACGTCCCCGGCTGGGATGTTGACCCTGTTGAAGATGACTCTCATGGTGCTAAGTCAGTGGAGAAGGATGTCCCTCCCACAGATGAGAGGGACATCGGTTCGCAAAGAGGAGAAAGTCAACCGCTGGGAAAAGACACCGGGACTCTCTGTGTGATGGAGAGGCGGTTTGGCCCAGAGAAGATCCAGTCCTTTTATGCCAACAGTGATATGGGCTTGGCCATGGGCCACAGCCACGTGCAATCTCACGTGGCCTATGCCTTCTCCTCGGTGGCCAAGGTGGAGGTGGAGGAGAACTTCATCAAAGAGAAGCAAAGTTCTGGAAAAGCTGAAGACGCTCAACTGAGAGGCAAAGTCTACAACTACTATGTTCAGTCCACTTCTCAATCCATCACTAATCAAACCACCTTTGGTACCAGCCTGGATCTCCAACAACCCTGCAACCCCTCTACTCTCAACATACTTAACATTTCCAAGAAATGTGGGAGTGAAGAACCAGTCCGTTCATCTGTGAGCAAAGATGAAGTCAACAAGCTTGTTTCGGAGAAAGTCCCAGACAGACCTGCCAATGTCCTCCTCAGTCCTGCAAAAGACACCCAACCTAAGGACCAAAGAGAAGGAGTTGTTGTTGAAGAAGCTATCTCCTCAAAACCTCTGTTGGCTAGATATCGCTTCGTCCGGAAAGAGAGCTTCCAAAGAATTGTAGATAATCCAGAGTTACAGATCCCGATGGAAGGTTTTGGTTCTCTGGAAATTGGACCCTCAAGTGGCCACCCCTCACCTCCAGCTCTTCTTCACTTGGATTCTACTTCATCTCTGGTGAGATCCATGCAAAATCTCTCGAGCAGTGGAAGAGAAGAGCCATTGGTGGAGCTTGTGGCTGGTGCTAAGTTTTTCTGCGTCCCCCAGAGCTCTGACTCCTCGCTAGATGTGCACTTAGATCTGGGGAACTGCTACCAGGTCTTGTGTATGGCCAAGAAGCAGAAACTTAAGTGTCTGCAAGAAGCGGTGTACAAGGTCATGAGTGACAACTATCTCCAGGTGCTGAAGACCCAGGCCATCTACCGTCAACTCAATGCTGCAGAGAGGGACCTGATCCTACAGAAGAGGATGCAAGGCAAGAAATACATGACTGTGGCAGATATTGGTTGTCACCCAAGTGGACTCTCTTACTACGATGATCAGAAGGACGCTTGGCACCCATTAACCCGCATCCCCGTTGAAGCCATCTCCCGGGGTTGTGCCGTCTGCAGCATGTTCAACTACCTCTTTGTGGTGTCTGGCTGCGAAGGGTGCAGAAGGTACCAGAAACCATCCAACCGTGTCTTCTGCTACAACCCCTTGACCGACATCTGGCAGGAGATCTGTCCCCTCAACCAAGCCAGACCCCACTGTAAGCTGGTGGCCCTGGATGGTTGCCTCTATGCCATCGGTGGAGAATGCCTCTACACAGTGGAACGGTACGACCCGCGCCTGGATCGTTGGACGTTTGCTGCCCCTCTACCCAACGACACCTTTGCTGTGGCCCACACTGCCACCGTTTGCGATGGGGAGATCTGTGTGACAGGTGGCACCTTGAGATACATGCTGCTGAGGTACGTCGGACGGACGGACACCTGGAAAGTCTGCCTCACTGGAGGAAGTCAGGACAGGACAACCGAGATGGCAACCGTCAACGGCTTCATCTACCGTTTTGACCTCAACCAGAGGATGGGCATCAGTGTCTATCGCTGTAGTGCCAGGGCCAAGCTGTGGTATGAGTGTGCCACCCACCCCGTGCCCTTTCCGCCTTGTTTCCAGTGCGCCGTGGTTGGAAATCTTGTCTACTGCATCAACCGGCAGTTCAACCTCCGTTTCCTGGCCGACTTGGTGTCACCACGTTTTGGAAGCAAAGGGCTGAAAAATTTCCCTTCCCCAAGAGGGACCCTTATCCCAGCTACCCTCATCTTGCCCGACGGGTACAAAGCATCTCAAACAAGGGTTTGAAGGGGCCTGTACAAGCTGCCTTTTGGGGAACAACAAGGAAAACCTACTTCCAAAGATGATGAGCCCCTTGTTTCCCTCCCTGCCCATAACAGAGTTGGAAGGGACCTTGGAGGTCTTCTAGACGAACTGAACCCTTATACATTTGCATACAAATTAACCATAGACGTAGAGGTCTCGGAGAGCATTCAGAAGCAAGTGCAAATCCAAGCCAATTCCATATAACCAGGATGGCAGACCTCCATACCACGTTATCTTCTGCCGGCCTGTGGATTTAACGTCAAGTCCTTCAGCGATCTCCAGTTGGGATTCGTCTTTGGATCTTAGTGGTTGACCCATTGCCTTGGGATAGGAGAAGGGGAATATAGATCCACCTAGATCAGAACTTGGACAACTTGTGATCTACCAGCGAAGGGCCTCTTGGAAGCCCATCATCCAGACACAATCCCAGGAATACTTCTCCGTGTGACATTTCCAGCAATTGTTAATTGGAGGTCGAGTACCTCTAGATTTGGAGCCTTCACCCCAAATTACAACCCTCTTTTCTTCCATAAATTTTTTAAATCCTCCCTTTTTATAGTTTTGTAGGCTGGTCAAGAACGTCGTGCCTTCAAAATGTATTGCCGTTGCTGGTGGTTCTCCTCCTTCCTATCCCTTTCCTATTTCCTCGGAGGCCTGCCCCAGCTCTCCTCTCTAGGAAGGCTCGATCTAATGTTCCTTCACAAAATATTACAGATTTTCCCCTTCTCCCAGTCCCACCCACCTTGAACCATCCAATGGTGGGCCGTGTAGGTGTTTTGGAAACCGTGTGGGTGTCCGGTGCAGTTCACATCCTTTTCCCCTCCTTGAAGACTGGAATAGGCCGGTTCTCACACCTCTGGTTTCCGTCAACCCCATCTCATTTCTACTCTCTACATGCCAATTGCATGTCCTTTCCCTCCCTCGCCCAACAATCTATGACAGGATGTCAGCAAAGCGCAAAGCTGAAGATGACACATCCGGCCCTCATCCTGGACCTACGAACCCCTCACTTCCTTCACAAAAGCCTTCAGTGTTCGGGTGGTGTCATTCCTTCACCAGCAAGTTTCTCCCTTAGGTCGGTTGGGGATCACAGATAATCCTCAACCTACGACCATCCACTTAATGACCTTTGAAGTGGCGCTGTTGCAGCATCGGCGGCGCATCCACGGTGCAGGAGCCTCGGTGGTGCAGGGGTTAGAGTGCAGTACGGCAGGCTACTTCTGTTGACTGCCGGCTGCCTGCAATGTGGCAGATCAAATTTCACCAGGGTCAAGGTTGACTCAGCCTTCCGTCTTTCCAAGGTCAGTATAACGAGGACTCAGATTGCTGGGGGAAATAGGCTGACTCTAAACTGCTTAGAGAGGGCTGTAAGGCACTGTGAAGTGGTATATAAGTGCTATGGCTATTTTCCTTCCTTTCCTCCCTCCCCGTGGTTAGAACGGGGTATTGCAGGCAAACTCTGCCCGCTGCCAGCAGTTTGATCCTGACTGGCTCAAGGCCTACTCAGCCTTCCATCCTTCTTAGGTCAGTATAATGAGGACCCAGATTGTTGGGGTCAAGAGGCTGACTCTGTAAACTGCTTAGAGAGGGCTGTAAAGCACTGTGAAGCGGTATATAAGTCTAAGGGCTATGGCTATTTTCCTTCCTTCCTTCCCTCCCTCCCAGGAGTTAGAATGCAGTATTGCAGGCTAACTCTGCCCACTGCCAGCAGTTTGATCCTGACCGAGTGGCTCAATATTGACTCAGCATTCCGTCCTTCCGAGGTGGGTAAAATGAGGGCCCAGATTGTTGGGGGCAAGAGGCTGACTCTGTAAACCTCTTAGAGGGGTGCTGTAGAGCACCGTGAAGCGGCGTACAAGTCTAAATGCTATCCTTCGATCAATCATACCTGGGCACTTGGCCTGTATTTATGACGGTTGCAGCATCACACCCTTTGGAAAACTTCCCAGAACAGCTTCCAACAAACGGCCGCAGGTTTTGCTTAACGGCT
>NW_020769639.1:85068-95412 GCF_900518735.1 Pseudonaja textilis
AAGGAAGGGAAGGGAAGGAAGGAAGGAAGGAAGGAAGGAAGGAAGGAAGGAAGGAAGGAAGGAAGGAAGGAAGGAAGGAAGGAAGGATAGCAATACACTAAGACTTCTATACTGCTTGATAGTCTTTTACAACCCTCTCTAAGTGATTTTGCAGAGTCAGCCTCTTGCCCCCAACAATCTGGGTCCTCATTTTACCCACCTCGGAAGGACAGAAGGCTGAGTTCAACCTTGAGCCTGGTGAGATTTGAACTGCCAAATTGCAGGCAGCCAGCAGGCAGCAGAAGCAGCCCTGCAGTACTGCGCTCTCACCACTGCGTTCTCCATGGCTCAGGGTAAAAGGGTAATATTTGGCCAGACGGCCACCAGAAAGCCTCAGGACTAGAGAGGGAAATATTTTGAACGTCCTCGTAGGAGAAAGCAGCAACAAACTTCTTCTGTGTTGCTGCCAAGAACCCAAGTTAGATGCGTCCCCGAAGCTTCCAGCCAAACTGAAGGAAGATTGGGCCTTTATTTCACCTTCAGGAGAAGACAGGCCATTTGTTCTGGCGCCAAGTAGGACGGAGCGTTTTCTAAACAAGCTTCTTTAACCTTCCGGATCGACTTCTTGGGGCTTCTCGGCAGTTGGAGGCTTCGGCGGGAGCTTCCAGCGTTTCTCTTGTAATGTGAAGATCAGGAGAGGCCAAGGAGGGAAGGTCGCCATGGGGCTCAGAAACCTCGATTGCGGGGGGGGGAGTCTCCCTTGAGGCCATCTAGGCCAACCCTCTGATCCACACGAGGATCCATATTGAGACATCCCTCAGGGGCCAAGACGCTGAGCTTGTCGATCAGGAAAGGTCGGCCGTTCAGCGGTTCGAATCCCTAGCGCCGCGTAACAGAGTGAGCTGTTCGGCGATTCGAATCCCTAGCGCCACATAACGGAGTGAGCTCCCTGTACTTGTCTCAGCTTCTGCCAACCTAGCAGTTTGAAAGCATTTCAAAAATGCAAGTAGAAAAATAGGTGGGAAGGTAACAGCGACCTTCCGTGCGCTTTTGGCATTTAGTCCTGCCAGCCACATGACCATGGAGACGTCTTCGGACAGCGCTGGCTCTTCTTTGGCTTTGTAGCAGAGATGAGCACCGCCCCCTAGAGCCGGAAACGACTAGCACATAGGTGCAAGGGGAACCTTTACATTTACCTAGACCAGCTGAGATTGCAGATTTCAAGAAAGCAGTTCTTCTTGATGACCTCTGAGTACCTCTAGAATCCATAAATACATGGGACAGATACCACCGCCACCCCACTACCCATGCGTCTGAGCTTCCTGAGAACCCTTGAGTGGCCATCGCATGAGAAGATTCTTAGTCTGGGCCATCTGTTTTTTTTTATTGCAAGTGGAACCTCCATATTCAAAGACAGTCTGTCTTAGAGGACCTATGGAGGGGCATCATGAGGAGATCCGTTGCCCTTCTGGTGCAGTCCAGTTTTCTAAGAGGAGAAGCAGAGGACAAGCGAGTTTATGTGGTGACCTGGGGCCTGGCACAGAGGCAGCACAGGCAGCTGACAGTTCAAACCACCCCTTGATTGCCCCAAATTTTCCCCAATGCTCCCAAGTTTCTGGCAAGTCCCAGAGCAAAGGGATCTCTCACACACACACACACAAGTCGTCCAGCCCAACTCTGTGAGCCCAACGGCTGCAAACCAAGAAAGCCAACAGAGCAAGTCAAGGAGTCCAGTACCCCAATTAATCCAGAAAGCCAGAAAGAATGCAAGAAATCCTGCAAAGTTCAAATGTCGGCAACAGCACTCAGCGCTCCATGAATTCAGTGTTTGTTCCCGACAAACGCCCTTCCCCACAGCGTCTCCTTAAGTCTCAGTCCCCAGGTGTGCCTTGTGAAGAGGGGTGGGGCGCTCTCCTCCTGACTAGTTGGCTCAGTCTGCCCTGTCCTAGCCTTCTCTCCACTCTCCGTGCTCTCGGATCAGGAGGGGACGGTCCTTGCTCCTCGCCTGAACTCTGTCTCTCGTGTTTAGCTTCTCCTGGTCATCCTGCCCGCCCGCTTCCTCCCTGCCTTACAAGCCATCCCAATCTTAATCTGGCCTGACTCAGCCTGATCCTCCCCACCTTCTAACCTTGATCTCCGGTTGGCTCCAGTTCCAGCCCATCATCCTCCACAGATTTTGGCTCCGACGGGGGCAGGACAATTTACTCTGATTTGATCTGATCTAGCAGGTCACCCCAATCAAACGGAAACAGTTCTGTGAAGAAGAGGAAGAATCTGGCGGGAAGCGAGTAGGCTCTGCCCATTCACGACGAGGCTCGACTTCCTTCCACACTGCTTAGAGAGGTGGCCCACACCCTTCGCCAGTCTCTTTGTTGGCGTCTCAACCAGCCTGGCTTAATGATAGATAGACCACCTAGGACTTCTGCTTAATGAGCAGCGTTTTTTTTTTTTCCATCAGCGCTGCTGCCTCCGGTAAGATAACTCTCCCACCTAAGGAGTTTATTTTATAATTAAACAAGACAGAGAAACAAGCACGATGGGAAGGCAAGCCACAACGCAGCACACAAGGTCACGTTGGCAGAAATGTTGACGGCGCCGTTGAGGGTCCTGAAAGAGAATTAGCCGTTGATGCAACCTCGACTTTTCGACAAGGAGCTGGAAAACACACCAGGTGGGGCCCTCAATGCACCAGCTTGTTTGTCAATCTGCGAAAAGGTGGGGAACACCCAGCAGAAACCTCCAACTCTTAAAAGTCTCCTCACTGGGTTTCTTCATCTTCCAAAAAATCCCACCCCCATTCAAATCAGAAGTCTCTAGCCGCATCTCTCCGAGAAAATAAAATTTGGTTTATTAGAAGTGGCCATGTTGGCGTTATCTGGATGCAGCCAATACTAAAATACCTCATTCATTTTCCCCCTTGATCCTGGACTTCCCCCCACCCCCCGGATGTATATTCTCCAATGGGACACATCCATAGCCAAGAGTCATCAATCATGCTCTCCAGTAATAATCTTGCGCGCCAACAGCTTTGGGCTGCCAGGGGGATTATCCAGGCACTTAAGGAATGCACTGTTTTCCCCCACTCCCTTTTTCTGGCAGCTAAAAAGACCAAAGGAGTATCTTTTTAGTTGACATTCGGCTCCCCTCACTTCTTGAAGGTGACCTGTACAACCCAAAAAGAAAACAAATGTATTACAGGTATAGAAAGCCCCACAGGTTTGGTTGGGTTTTCTGCATGGAACCTCATCCCAAGGCAATCGGCTTGGATGTTCCTACTCTTTACCCAAGATGCCTCGGATAAGGGGTCAATTTGGGGTGGATTTGTTGGAGTCCTGACAGGCGGTCATCTCTGCCATCTTTCCCTTCTTTCTAAATCTTCTCCTGCAAACCCTGAGATTTTAGGGTGCTTCTTTCAATGGGGGCTAAAGAGTTGTGGCATCTCCAAGGACCATGACACATACACACACCCCAAATTGGTGGCTACCCTCCTGTTTTTTTTATATCCCTCATTTTCAGTTTTCAATTTTTATTGAATGTCTCCAGTGCGGAAAACAAGATTGTGGGAATTTTCCAAGGCGGGTCACTCCGCCGAGTCCAGCGCCTCCAATTGATCAGACTTTCAGCAAGTTTTCTCCAGTACAATTATTAATTATTCCCACCTTTAATATATGCTACCTTCTCCTTCTCTTTGTGCTCCGCTAAGTGTTCCCAGGTGGCACCTGTGTCTGGAAAAAAAAAAAACTACCGCAACACCAAAATGCTAAGAACTCAATAAGGCTGCTGCTCAGATCGATTCAGGATAGCACGGTGAAAGGTGTGTGTGTGTGTGTGTGTGTGTGTTTTTTCAGATGTTTTAAAGGGAGAAGGTCAAACACCAGGGCTAAGAAATTCATTGCTTAGTAAAAACCAGGGAGTTGTTAAATTGTACTTAAGACTGAAGGGTTGTAGTGTCAAGATCGAGCTGTTGGATTCAAACTAAGGAGTTGTAGGTTTACGGCTCGCCTCTTGCTGAAAACACCTGGGCGAGTTTTCCTCCCATCATGATCTCTGAGTCCAATCGACAACACGGGGGACGTTACTATGGAGGAAAAATGAACCCATTTTAAGTCAATGGGAACCTACCAACTCAAGGCATCCAACGGTTTGTAGACCAGCCATGGAGTCGCTTTCCGTGGTGCTGAACGTACCACGAAGAAGACCAACCCCTTCCTTTCAGTTGGTTGGGGTCTCTTGCATGAACTATTGCTTTGAGACACACACACACCCATGATGGAAGAGGACCATACCACGATTTCCCATGCAAAGATTCTCCAAGCCGTGGTGGCACAGTGATTAGAACTCACTACCGCAGGCTACTTCTGCTGACTGCCAGCTGCCAGCAGCTTGGCAGTTCGAATCCCACCAGGCTCAAGGTTGACTCAGCCTTCCCTCCTTCTGAAGTGGGTTAAATGAGGACCCAGATTGTTGGGGGGCAAAAGGCTGACTGTCAACCACTTAGAGGGGGCTGTGAAGCGGCATATAAGTGTAAGCGCCATTGCAAAGTGCTATGAACTGAATCTTAGATAATAAATTGGCGAAGCAATTTCTCTGCCATCCTCCCAGAGCAAAGGGTGGGTGGGAATTGCAATTCCCACCCCTACACTCCCATATCAGCTCCATAGTCTCTTCCCAAGTCAACCCTGGCCTGTAATTACATTCCTGATGTAGCACAGAGCTGACTTTTGACACGTTGCAGGATAAAAGAGATTGGGCTGCCATTTGGCGGGGGGGTTGGACTAGATGACCTACAAGATCCCTTCCAACTCTGATTACCTGTTATCTGTTAAAATAAAGACTTCACTTTCCGTGGCATTGCAAGGACGCTGTGTTGTGTTCAACAAACCCTAGTTTAAAAATCTCGGCTCAGTATTAAGTAGCCTCGATGGTTCAGTGGTTAGAGTGCAGTACTGCAAGCTACTCCCACTGCAATTTGGCAGTTCGAATCCCACCAGGCTCCAGGTTGACTCAGCCTTCCCTCCTTCCGAGGTGGGTAAAATGAGGACCCAAATTGTTGGGGCCAAGAGGCTGACTCTGTAAACCGCTTAGAGGGGGCTGTAAAGCACTATAAAGCGGTATATAAGTCTAAGCGCTGTTGCTATTTGCTCCGAGCCTGGCCAGTCAGTTAAATCTTAGGGCACCCCAGCTCAAACATTAGAGGCACAACAATTTATTGACTGACCATTCGAGGTCCCAACAGCAAAAAAAAAGTGACTTATGACTGTTTTTCACACTTATGACCATTGCAGATCCCCATGGTCACATGATCAAAATTCAGATGTGTGGCGACTGACTCGTATTTATGACGGTTGCAGCATCCCCATGATTCTCCTTTTGCGACCTGCGTCACTACCTTAAAAAGTGCAGGGATTCACTTACACAGCTGTGGCAAGAAAGGCCGTAAAATGAGGGAAAACGCGGTTAACGTAGGTCTTGCTTTAGAAATGTTGAGTTCAATCAACGTAAGTCGAGGACCAGCCTGCATTCCTCTGGGTTTGACGGGAAAATGATCATAATCTAATATTGTGCTCTCAGGGATGCTAATTCATTCATTCACATCACCCCATTTTTGTACACACACACACACACACACACACACCTAAAAAAAACCCAGGATGTTTTTTTTTTCTGTAGAACAAATTAGATTAACAGAGTTGGAAGGGATCTTGTAGGTCATCTAGTCCAACCCCCTGCCCAAGCAGGAGACCCTACACCATTTCTAACAGATGGCAGTCCAGTCTCTTCTTGAAGGTCTCAAGGGATGAAGCTCCCACAACTTCCAAGGGCAACTTCTGTTCCATTAGTTGATTGTTCTCACTGTCAGAAAGTTTCTCCTTATTTCCATAGTTGAATCTCTCCTTGTTCAGTTTCCATCCATTATTCCTTGTCTGGCCTTCAGGTGCCTTGGAAAATAGCTTGACCCCTTCCTCCTCCTCTCTGGGGCAGCCCCTCAAACATTGGAAGGCTGCTCTCCTGTCTCCCCTGGTCCTTCTCTTCCCTAGACTAGCCAGGCCCAGTTCCTGCAACTGTTCTTCATCATAGGTTTTAGTCCACCAGAACAGCAACCCATCTCTAGCAGACTTTGGCTCCACCCATTTTATTGTCCATCCAAATATGTGAGGACTAGAACCTTAGCTTATATTTTCCTCTTAATGGTACTGTTTTATCTGGGTTGGTTTTTTTTTAGGAAACTGCAGGAAAGACTAATCTCGAATCAAAGCATGTTTTTGTAAGCCCCTCGGAGATGTTTGTTTTCCCGGGAAGCCAAGCGCAACCATTTCCCCTCCTGCCATGGGTTTACGTCTTCGAGCAGTGACCCTGTTAACCTGCGTTTCCATCCCTGCCTCTTTTTCTTCCGCCCTGCCTCGCCGCTGCCATGGTGCAGTTGCCAACGAATCCATTTCGGGGCTTGGCAATTCTCCTTCTTTCTCTTTGAAATCGTGAGTTTTTCCTCCTCATCTATTACCCAGGCAACAAGATGTGGCTTGTCTCTTATATTTTGCCTGGAAAAGAATAAGGGGTTGGTTTGTTTTTAGCAGGCCGGCATGCGTGCACAAATACACAAAACGTGTACCAACTTTTTGCAGAGGCTTCTCTTCCCAATCCCTAGCCAAGAAAAAAGGAAGTTGTGATCATCCTGTAGCACTGCAGACCGTCCTTCTGGATGGAATTCTTGGAAAACTGTCTGGATCCAACCATTGAACACGGGTAGATCTCGACTTAACAGATGAACGGAGTTGGAAGGGACCCTGTAGGTCATCTAGTCCAGTGGTCACCAACCAATGGACCGGGGACCACTGGTGGACTGAGAGAAAATTTTGGTGGTCTGCAGAGAAATGTCCCCCCCCCCCCTCAAGCAATGAATCCAGGCTGTGCAGGAACACAAGGCTGCGCTGCCCACATGGCCCGCGGGAACACAAGGCTTGCGTCGCTTGTATTGCAAACAACATGAGGTAGTGAGGGGAGGGGGGAAAGGGCAGAGGGGGGACTTGCCCCACTCGCCCCACGCGCCTCGCCTGGCCACCGGGCTGCTTCTTACCGCTTCTTTCTTCTTCTGCTTTTGGCTGCACGCAAGGAAAGCAGCCAAAGTCTTTCTTTCTCTCCCCCAAACTCCGCCAGAAATGAGTCTTTGGGACCCTGCAAGGCCTCCTGCTCCAAGAGGCTGCGCCGGCAAAGACTCATTTCTGGCAGAGTTTGCGGGAGAGAAAGAAAAACTTCTGCGGCTTCTGCTGCTTTCCTTGCATGAAGCCAAAAGTCTCTCTCTTCTCCCACCACCACCTCCCCGAAAACGGAGCTGGAGACAGTATCCTGCAATCCCAAATAAAGAACGATCGATCAGTAGGAAAATGGGGTGGGGAATTTTCCTGCAGACTTTTGGGGGGGATTTTCCCAGGGTCGCTGGTCCGCGGGATTTAAAATGATGAGTTTGGTGGTCCCTGAGGTCCAAAAGATTGGTGACCCCAGTTCTAATCCAACCCTCCACCTAAGCAGGGGACCCTACGCCATTTCTGACGGATGGCAGTCCAGTCTCTCCTTGGAGGCTTCTGGGGATGAAGCTCCCAGCTTACAACCATCCATGTATTGAGCAAAATTTCACAACACTGGAAAAACTAAATGACTTACACTTACGGTCCTCACGCTTACGATGGTTGTAGCATCCCCACGCTCCCTTGCCTCAAATTCACGCACTTGGCCAACCACCCTGACCGTCCATATGGGTCAAGTGTTCGTTTTTGTGATTTTTTTCCCCAGCCGGCTTCCGATAAGGCACAGCCGTGGGAGGGAAGTTGGATTTGCTTAACGATTTTGTGATTCACTTTACGACTGCAGTGATTCACTCAACAACCAGGGCAAAACAAAATATTATAAACTCGGGTACAGCTTCCTTAACTATCAGCTTGCTTAGCGGTGGAAATTCTGCCCCAGTTGAGACAGTAAGTCGAGATGCATGCAGAAATGCAAAGCGGGGCCTTCTCGGGTGTGGCCCCCTTATTATGGAACAGTCTCCACCAGGGGGGCACCATAGTGCCAGGATAGGGTTTATTTGTGCATAAAGCTTAAACTTAGCTATTTTCTTCGGCTCCAAGATTGTATTCATCAGGCAAAGCCTTCTGTATTTTGATTGTTATTATTATTAATAATAATATTGGCAATTGCGGTCACTATAAACGAACGGTCATAAGTCAGTGAGGACCTGTATTGATTGATTCTTCCAAAGTTGTACCACGCCCCAAGAGCTTTCCTTGCATGGCCTTGCTGATCAAAGAGGCTTAAGGGCATTAAATTGTCAGATTTCCAAGTGATGAAATCCATTTAAGAAGAAAAGAGCAAAGTCCATCTTCCAAGACAATTTCTTTTATTTAGGAGAGCATCAAATTGGCAAAGTCTGTTGTAATTCTGGATCTGACACAACCTGGAATTACACCACATAATATTGGAAATCAGAAACAGCCCTCAAAAGTCACATTCCCCAATAGAAGTAAATCAACATTTGCCTGGTGTCATCAATCTCCACCTCCAGGTCTCAAGCAGGTTCAGCTTTTGTTCCCACGGGAAGGAGAACCACCTAGCCTAAACAACTCTCATTATCTCCACTCCTCCCATCTTAGGAATGTGGCAAGCCCGAAACCCTTCCCCCCCATAACCAGCAAAGAGAAAGAAAGAAAAGGAATATATAATAAGGCTAAATAAAATGGCTACGCGTATGTCAATTTTGGGCTTGACATAAATATAGATTAATCTTCCATGTGAATGCTATCATTGGGGAAACTAACCCATCAGAGACTATTTTAAGGCAGAACAGCTCTTCTGACCATTGCTGGATAAATTGGCCGGGTTGGATGGCTTGCGTTTTAATTAATCTCTCAGCTTGCAAACGACCCTAAGCAGTTTGTAAGATATTTGCAAAGAGTCTTCTGACCCAGCTTTCCAAACACAACAAGCCCTCGGAAGTGAACTTAGAGATTCCTTTCATTAGGAGTGTCGGCAGCCCCGTCCAACAGTTTCTCTCTCACCGTAGGCTAACGAGTCTGTCCGTCATGGGAGATGATTAGTTGTCCACCACATCTATTCATCCCACCCCGCTGCCTTTTATCCCCAGAGTTAGGGTGGGGCTTTGCTAGCAGCGGTGGCTCTTCTGTCCCAAGGACCGGCCCATAGATTTCCACT
Source organism: Pseudonaja textilis (assembly GCF_900518735.1). The sequence continues at coordinate 94,252 of NW_020769639.1, forward strand.
GCTCTCCTCTCCTCTGCCTTCTGTGCATCCACACAGCATGCACTTGACCCAGCTATTCCTCCTCTTCCTCATCAGCCACCTCCAGGCTCTCCATCTGAGGGCTGACGGATGGCCCAGGCTCTGCCTCTGTCTCTATCTCTGTCTCTATCTCTGTCTCTGTCTCTCTCTCTCTCTCTCTCTCTCTCTCTCTCTCTCTCTCTCTCTCTCTCTGCCAGCTCCATTCCCTCTTCCCGCTCGGAGCTCCCAGTTTGCCCTGATGCCGACCCTGACTCCCACATCACCACCTCCTCCTCTGATTCTGCTGATGGAGGGGCCGGTGTCAGGGCTCCAACAAATCCCACCCCCATTCAAATCAGAAGTCTCTAGCCACATCTCTCCGAGAAAATAAAATTTGGTTTATTACAAGTGGCCATGTTGGCGTTAGCTGGATGTAGCCGACACTAAAATACATTAATTCATTTCCCGCCTTGACCCTGGTCTTCCCCACACCTCCTGGATGTATATCCTCCAATGGGACACATCCATAGCCAAGAGTCATCAATCACCAGTAATAATCTTGCACGCCAACAGCTTTGGGCTGCCAGGGCGATTATCTAGGCACTTAAGGAATGCACTGTTTTCCCCCAGTCCCTTTTTCTGGCAGCTAAAAAGACCAAAGGAGTATCTTTTTAGTTGACATTCGGCTTCCCTCACTTTTTGAAGGTGACCTGTGCAACAAAAGGAAAACAAATATATTGAAGGTGTAGAATTTAGGGTTACGACACCCCCGCCCCCAGGTTTGGTTGGGTTCTCTGCATGGAACCTCGTCCCAAGCCACAACTTACAGGCCACAACGAAGAGAATTTTTCACAGGTTCCTTCCAGATACGACTCATTTTGGGAAGGGTCTTGTAGTCCCCGGCTCACGGCAGAGAGAAAATGGACCTGGGCCTCCACGTTCGTTCAAATCCCACTCCCCAAATGCAGAGGGTCATCATCTTCCTGCGGCAGCTGTTGAAATAGTCTCCAAGCAGTCTGATATCTCGTCATTTCGTCTGACCTGTCAAACTGGGTTTTTTTTTCCCCGTTTGGATGGCCGAGGGGCCCTTTTGGCTCTCATGGACAAAACACCTCGACAAAACCGCGAGGCTTTTGAGGGGCCTGTCACTTTTGGCCAGGGAGA
>NW_020769639.1:138383-156614 GCF_900518735.1 Pseudonaja textilis
TGTGTGTGTGTGTGTGTGTGTGTGATTTTTTTGTTTGTGAGTGCAGGCTTCCTCACTAGTCCAACACATGAAAGCCACAGGTCATAGCATCAACTTCAATGGCACCAAAACCCTAGCCACTGTAGAAAACCCCAGCCACAGAATCATCAGAGAAGCCATAGAGATTGAAAAAAGACCTGAAAGCATGAATAGAAGAGATGATTCCATCAGACTGTCAATTATTTGGAAGCCTGCACTCACAAACAAAAAAATCTCCACACCACAAGCCAGGCAAACACCTGGGCACAAACAGATCCCCCCCCCCCGATACCTCCAGCTCAAACACACCCCAACCAGGCACCCAGATGAAACCTAGCTTCCTAATAAATGATAGCCATCCGTTTACTCAGAGCCAAGCTGCACTAAAAGCCTCCAATACAGAAACACAATGTTGCCAGCCAATCAAGACAAAAAAAGCCATAAAACAGACAGAAGATATTAGAAATACCAATCAAGCAGAACACAGCAAACTCCAAGACCAATAAACACAGACCAAGACTCCCAACCAATCAGGATGAAACAAAAACCATTCTAACACAGCAGTAGGCTAGCCCCAAATTTAAAACAGAAATGGCTGTGAAAGCCTGACTCACAGACGAACACAATACAGAAGCCTGATGATGGCAGGTGAGATTCTGCCGAAACATTGCTACAACTTTAAAAGCACAACTATAATGATGTGGGAAAATACCTGAACAAAGCGGAATACCATCCATCCATACATACATACATAGCTACCTACCTACCTACCTACATACATACATACATACATACATGTATGTATAATCTGTCTATCATCTATTTATCTATCTAATCTTTCTCTTTCATCATCTTAATCTATCTATCATCTATTATCATTCTCTCTCTCCCTATCATTTTTATCATTAATATCATCTTATCTATCATTTATCTATCTAATCTGTCTATCTATCATCTATTATCATTCTCTCCCTATCATCTCTCTCATTAATATCATCTTATCTATCATCTATCTATCTAATCTATCTATCATCTCTATCTATCTATCTATCTATCTATCTATCTATCTATCTACCTCTCTATCTATCTATGTCTATCTATCATCTATCATCTATCATCTATTATCATTCTCTCCCTATCATCTCTATCATTAATATCATTTTATCTATCATCTATCTATCTAATCTATCATCTATCTCTCTATCTATCTCTCTCTCTATCTATCTATCTATCTATCTATCTCCCTATCTCTCCATCTATCTAATCTGTCTATCTATCATCTACCTATCTAATCTGTATCTATCTGTCTATCTATCTATCTATCTATCCTGTCTATCTCATCTATCTATCAGGTTAGTGGGGTGGGGTGGGAAGGGGGATTTTGCAGTACCCTTCCCCTGCCACGCCCACCAAGCCACACCCACAGAACCAGTAGCATAAAATTTTGAATCCCACCATTGCTACCATCCTGGTTCCTGGACCTGGATTGGTCGAATATAAAATCGGTCACTCCGGGCCCCTTCCTTGACACGCCCTTCCTGGAGGAAAGGAAATCAGATTTCCAACAGAAGCGAGTTGGTTGCCTTGACTAGTTTCCGGTCTGTGCTGGGCAGTAGAACCAGACCGGCCTTCGATTCATGGTTTTTATCAGATCCATGGGATTCAAACACTTTGACTACCGGTTCTGTTGGGTGTGGCTCGGTGGGCGTGGCAGGGGAAGGATACACTGCCAAATCCCCCTTCCTTCCCCACCCCACTAACCTGCTTTCCAGCTCCCTTCTCCTGGGCAGGGCAACCCAAGGAGACCCAGCCCATCAGCTGGGACTGGATGGGAGGCAGAGAAGAGAGATGGGGCTGGTGGAGCCAGTCAGAGGCGGGATTGGCCAGTTCTCCGAATGACTCAAAATTTCCGCTACCAGTTCTCCAAAACCAGTCAGAACCAGCTGAAGATCAGTTTGAGGACTCCGTTATTTATTTATTTATTTATTTGAGCTGAGCAAACTCAACTCCTTTTAAGAGACTTCACGGTTTTCTGGTGTGAAGCCAGAAGTGGAGCGCTGATGTAGGCTCTGGGATGGAATTCACTGTGTGAGCGCAGCCTCGCCCTTACGAGAGGGGCGACGGAAGACCTGTTGGAGCTGAAGAGACCATCCTAGGGTTGATGTTCTCCAAGGACAGGCCCGGGTAGGTGACTTCTGAAAAACAGGCACAAGGTTGTAGGTTGTGGGGCTTCTCACTGTTTGAACTTAGAAGAAGAAGAAAAAGAGGGGGAGGATAGAAACTCAGGCCTATCCAGGCCCCTGTCTCCTTTAAGGGTGAGGGGTACCCCAAATCTTTCTTCAGAAGGTGGGTTCCTCACTTTTTCCCACCTCCACAATTCTGGAATCGAGAGGAAAAGGGTCCCTCACTCAACTTCCCTTTGGAAAAGGTTCCAAAATCCTGAGACCTGCCAAACTCTTGAGCAGGAGGTTGGGCTAGATCACCTCCAAGGTCCCTTCCAACTTGGTTATTCTATGACCCCACCACCACCACCCACCCAGCTGTAAAGACTACCCCACCTTCCATTCTTTAACCGATTCCCCCAAGTGGCGTAGTAACAATACGGGGTCTGGATAGGTGGCTATTTTTTTTTTTCCCCTTGCAGGTAGAAAGACTCATCATGTGTTCAGACTTGGGGAGGGCAAGGGGGGGGGGGGGGGGGGGGCTGATCCTGTACCTTGAGTTGTTTGAAAGACGGGTTGTTGTGCGTGCCAGGAATTCACTTCTGTTGTGTGTGTAATGTGTTGAGTCTCCTTTAACATAACTATCCACACGTCCGATTTAGTCTGATGCTTGGCTTGACGGCAGGGGAAATTTGTGTCCTGGGGGGGTGGGGGGGGGAGAGACAGACAGAGACAGAGAGCTAAAGAGAGACAGAGAGAGAGACAGAGAGAGAGAGAGAGAAAGAGAGAGAGAAAGAGAGAGAGAGACAGAGAGAGGGACAGACCGAGACAGACATACAGACAGAAAGAGAGAGAGGGAGACAAAAAGAGAGAGAGAGAGACAGAGAGAGAGAGAGAAACAGAAAGAGAGACAGATAGACAGACAAAGAGAGAGAGAGAGAGAGAGAGAGAAAGAAAGAGACAAAGAAAGAGAGAGAGAGGCAGACAGAGAAGAAAGAGAGACAGACGAAAGAGAGAAAAAGAGAGAGAGAAAGAGAGAGAGAGAGAAAGAGAGAGACAGACAGAAAGAGAGAGAGACAAAAAGAGAGAGACAGAGAGAGAGAGAGAGAGAGAGAAAGAGAGAGACAGAGAGAGAGACAGACAGAAAGAGAGGGAGACAAAAAGAGAGGGAGACAGACAGACAGAAAGAGAGACAGTCAGAAAGAGAGAGACAAAGAGAGAGAGAGGCAGATAGAGAGAGAAGAAAGAGAGAGAGACAGAAAGAGAGAGAGAAAGAGAGAGACAGACAGAAAGAGAGAAAGAGAGGCAGACAGAGAGAGAAGAAAGAGAGAGACAGAGACAGAAAGAGAGAAAGAGAGAGGGACAGAAAGAGAGAGAGAGTGAGTGAGTGAGTGTAGGGGAGGTAGGATTTGCGACTGCAGTTCCCATCCTCCTGCTCCACCAGGGGAGCAGGGGCCGATGGGAAAGGGAGTGGGCTGGGCAGAAGCTCAACCCTTTCCTACCGAGAAAGAGTCCCGAGTTCCAATCCAACTTCTGGAAAATATGGGGGGGGGGAGCCACTCTTGCCGGGATCCCTGCAGCCGGCGGGGACAGGCGACGCTGGGCTTTTCAAGAACAACGTTCTGGGCCACGCCGGCTGGGGAACATGGGGCCCGGAGGGTTGTCCCCTCCCAAAGGCGGAGAAGCTGCCAGACCAACTAGAACCTCTCTCGAAGGGCTGCGGATTTTCCAGCCCTGCTCCGCTCGCCTTTCCTTCCTCCCCGAAAGCCTCTTCCAAATAGACTTGCACGGGGGGGGGGAAAATCGCGACACGCCACCCACCGACCCACCCTGGTTTTGTTGGGCAGGCATCGCAGTTTTGAGGCGGTGGGCGCCGCGCTTGGAAACCTTCTAGCAGCCAAAGGAAAAAAGCAAAAAAACGCGGCGTCTTTTTAAAACAAGTTTCTTCTCCCCCGCCCCAAAAAAAAAATATTAGCAAGAAGGAATGGGGGCGAAAGGGGGGGGCAGGTCTGCCTGGAGCGCCCACTTTGCGGTGGGGGGGGTGGGGGGGGCTCCTCCTTGCAGAAAAACGAGCCCAGCAGCGGGCTGAGACTTCGGGGAAAGCGCCCGTGGGCGCCCTTCCCCGACCCGACCGCTCCCCAGGCGCCTCCGACCCCCCTCTTTCCTTGGGGGAGAAAAGGGTCTTGCGCGACCGGGGGTGGGGGAGGCTGTGGGGAGAAGCCCCCCCCTTCCCAATTGAGGGTCTGCCCCAGAGAGGAGGAAGGGGGTCAGACTATTTTCCAAGGCACCCGAAGGCCAGAGAAGGAATAATAACGGATGGAAACGGATCAGGGAGAGATTCAACCTGGAAATAAGGAGGAATTTTCTGACAGTGAGAATCATCAACCCGTGGAACAGAAGTTGCCTTCGGGAGTTGTGGGAGCTTCATCCCTGGAGGCTTTCGAGAAGAAATTAGACTGCAAATCTGTCAGGAACGATGCAGGGTCTCCCGCTTGGGCGCAGGGGGTTGGACTAGATGACCTACAAGGTCCCTTCCAACTCTGATGATGTTATCTGTAAGTTGTGGGAGCTTCATCCCTGGAGGCTTTCAAGAAGAGACTGGACTGCCCACCCGTCAGAAATAGTGTAGGGTCTCCTCCCGCTTGGGCAGGGGGGTTGGACTAGATGACCTACAAGGTCCCTTCCGACGCTGATGATCTGTTAATTGAACCGCCGTCCCAGGCCGCGGGGCTTCCCTGGTGGGGGAGGGCAACCTGTCACCAGGTGGGCTTTCATCCGCCAGGAAACACGCCCCCCCCCCCACTCCACGCCAAAGCCCCGTGGACCCACAGGGCAGAGTTGGAGGACTCTGGGGCAGCCCCTCCCCCAGTTGCAGATCCCATCCTCCTCAGCCGACCTTTTGAGCTGCGGATGATGGGGACGCGCTCCTGGCGGGGGGGGGGGAGAGAGAGAACAGGCATCGCTGAGCCTCGGCCTCTTCCTGATTCCCCCACCCCCCCAACACCCGCCCATCCCGAGTTTTGGGGGGAAGGGGTCCCGCCACCTCCACTTTGCCCGAAAAAGCTGGGAGGTGGCGGGAGGAGGACGGGAGGGCGGCGGGGGGATAACGGGGGGCGGGGGAGAGACCCCGTTGAGGTCGCCTAGACGAGCTCGCGATCTGGGGCCAACCCTTGGCGAGGAAGGCGTGGGGGGGTGGGGAGCCCTCCCCCCATGGAGCTTCCTCTCTGCCACCTCCAGCTCATGAATAAAAAGAGGCTGCGGGGGGGGGGGGGGGGGAAGGGGGGGGGGGGGGGCTCGCAGAAAGGAGCGAGGAAGGCAAGACGCCTTCACGCCCAGCCTTGGCCGAAAGTTCCCCGTTTTCTTTTTTCTTTTTTTTTTCTCTTTTCCGACCACGCGCTTTTTTTCTTTCTTTCTTTTTTCTTTTTTGTCAGCCGCTCCCCCCACCCCCCCCCCCCACCCCCCCTCCCTCCACCCCCCCGCCCCCAAAGTAGCACAAAATCAAAGGGAGCCGAGCCGGGGAGCCTTTTCGGGAGAGAGAAAGAGAGAGAAAGAGAGAGAGAGAGAGAGACCCGCGGCGGTGACTGTCTCTGCGCTCCCCCTATCCTCCCTCCCTCCCTCCCTCCCTCTCTCTCTTTCTCTCCCTCTCTTTCTCTCTCCCTCTCTCTCTCTTTCTGCCCGGGTGCCCCAGCTGCTTGAATTGGGGGGCGCTTCCAACCTCCCAGCACACACACACACACACAGACACACACACACACCCCTTTAAGGCAAGCCTGCCGCCCGTGCTGGCGCTGCCCCCGGGAAGGAGGGAAGAGGCTCTCGGGGAGGCTCGCCCTGCGCCCCCCCTTCCCCGCCGCCCCGCCGCCCGCCTCGCCTCGCCTCCTCTTCGCCAGTGGGGCCGAGACTCCGGCGCTGCCTCCTTCTCTCCGCAGCTTCTCCGCCTCGCCCGGCAGCCTGGATTGGAGCATGGCCGCCCTGCCCGGGACCGTACCCAGGATGATGCGCCCGGCGCCCGGGCAGAATTATCCCCGCACCGGATTCCCTTTGGAAGGTACGTTGGAAACTCTGGGGGTCTTTTTTGGGGGAGGGGGAACCTGGAGAAGAAGCCCCAAAGCCCGCCCGGGAAAACTCCGGCGCAAAGAGTCGCTCCCTTCCCAAGTTTGTGGCTCTGCCAACCGGCCTTTTTTTTCTCCACCGCCCCCCCGCTACTAAAAGGCCGCTTTCGCCCTCTCTCTCTCTCTCTCCCCTTCGGTGAGGGAGGGGCGCCGCTTCCTCTTCCAACCCCCTTCCCGGGGAAGAAAACTTGGAAAGGGAAAGGGAAAAAAAGTTAGCGCGTCCGTCGGAATTCCCAGCGGGCTCCGAGGAAGCCGCGGAAAAGCCGGGGACGCGGCTTGCGGAGAGAGCCGGTGGGGGCTTCCTTTTTTTTTTTTCTGGCAGCCTGGCCGGGTTGTGTGTGTGTGTGTGATGGGGTGGTGGGGGGAAGAGAGAGGGAGAACGGGGTCTTTCCAAGCGGGGGTCTGGAGAAGGGAGGCAGCCTTGGGTTTTTGGACCCCTTCCCCAAAGACCCTTTTCCTTCCTGCTCCATCCATATACAAGCGGAGGAGTCGCGCAAAAACAATGTTGGCTTTTTGTGGAGGGGACTGGGGACGAAGAGTTTGGTGGCTGCTCATCTGCTCTTCACCCTAGTGTTTTATTCGTCCTTTTTTGCATTATTAGTTTGCCTCGCTGTTCGGATGGCTGAAGAACTGGGGGGGGAGAAAGCGGCGCGCGTGAGCTTTCCAAAAAAATACAAATAAAAATTACATCTATGTTCCTTTTCTCGCCCGGCTTTCCCTCTTCTCCCGCCGGCCCGAAAAGATGTGGAAAGGGGGGTATTAATGAATCGGGGAAAAGGGCTTTTTTTTTCTTTTTTTCCCCTTGCTTCTTCGTCGCCTTCTTCTTCCCCCTCCTCTCCCGCCCCTCCGACCGTTGCTTGGCCGCTCAGCCGCCGCCGCCGCCGCCGCGCTGCGGAATTAAACCAAACTCGGGGGCTCCCTTCCCGCATTTATTAAAGCAAATTGGGTGCCCCTCAAGCGTGCTCAAGTGGGAGCCGGGAAAAGGAGGGGAGCCAACGCCGGCCGCGAAAACACACACACACACGCACACGCGGCCGGGATTGGCGTGAAGTGGCTCTTCTCTGTGGCGAATGGAAAGGAAACAGTCCGGGGGAAACAGAAAAGGCGGATCAAAGGATTACCAAAATATTTGTACATCGTGATGGGGAATAATGACCGCGCGTCGGGAACGGCGGCGGATGGTCCACTCGAGGCTTAGCCGTAGCTAATGAGGTATCACTCCGAGTGACTTCGAATTAGTGGCGCGTGATTCTTGATTCAACAAGCCAGGCGGAGGTCTGGAGACGAGGTTTGCGTGCAGGGAACCGCGTCCGAGGAGCAGAGAGAGAGAGAGAGAAACACGCATCTAAACGAACCGTCCATTTATTGATTTGATTGAGGATGAGGATGAGGGCGCAAGCCAGTTAGAATAGCTTGGTTGGATCTGGACCAGTTGGGAGGAGAAAAACGGGCGACGAATTTGCAACTAAAGCCCCGCGGCGCAGAAGCCGCCTTTTGATTAATCGGACTTTCTGGGTCTCAAAAGGGTAGGAAATGGACATTTCTCCCGGGTGAAAAACAAAAAAAAAAGCCAATAAATTTAACTCCGAAAGAAGCAACGCGTCCCTTTTGAAAACGCTCCGCGGCGGCTTTTTAACATTTATGTTCCTCGTGCGCTGATGGCGGTGGCCGTCCCGTTTTCAATTTTATTTTATTTATTTTTTCAATTAAAGCGAGGCCCTTACGAAAGTCTTGTTTTTGAGGTTAGGGAAAACTTGTTTTAAACCGTAGCGGGGCTTTTGGCTCGACGGCCGACAAAGAAAAACGATGCGCTTTTTGCTAGTTTTCTCCCCGCGCGCTTAAAAGTAGGAAAAGCAAGCATTTTTTAAATGCTGCTGAGTGGCGAGAAGGTTTTTTCAAATATTTAGGGGCGAGGGGGGAAATTGAGTCCGGAGATTGGGGGGGGGAAGTCTTTTCACTTGGTGTTTTTTTAGGGATGTCCAACTTTCTCCCCCAAAAGCAAACCAGCTGTTAGTAAAAAAAAACGGCAACCAGTTGTAAACGCTGGGCGCGCAGCTGCGGAAAAAAAAAAACCCAAGGAAAATCTTTAATAAACCTTTATGTTTAGGTTAAAAACGGGGCGGGAGATGACCGCACACTTTTGGAGACGCTCAGGGAAAGCAATAAAACCACCAGAGGCTTAACCACGTCTCTGAAATAAACCGCACTTGGTTGAATTCATGTCACACCCAGGACTGACACCAAAGTGACTCCAGGCTGATGGAGGGACTAAGGTGAAAGCAAATTTACACAGCCACATCCATTAAACCAGGTAGTGTTAAGTGCACACTTTGGTTTACTTAAAAGAGTGAGCATCTTGGACATAGCAGCATTTCTGCACCTTGGTACAAAGTGAGATGATAACATGGTTTCATGGTACAGTCAACCAGATGTTTTGACTGGATTTTGCCCATCTATTCAACTAGCTTTTTCAGCCTGCGATCCCTTACAATTATAATAACAGTAGTAATAGGTCCTGTCGAGTCCTTCCCAATGACCTGGGATGATATTGTTATTGTTATTATCATGTCTTTTATTCATTAAACATGAAATTCAGTCAACCGAACATTTAAAAATGCATCACAAATATCACTGATTATTAATATTATTATTATCATTTTATCTCTTTTATTCATTAAACATGAAACTCAGTCAACTGCACATTTAAAAATGTATCATAAATATCATTCACTGGCTCTGATGGTTGATACAGTTATCCTGGTTATCAACCAAATATCTTCATCTCCTTTTTCTCCTTCCTCCTCCTCCTCTTCCTCATATTATTTTATCTCTTTTATTCATTAAACATGAAACTCAGTCAACTGAACATTTAAAAATGCATCACAAATATCATTGACTGGTGCTGATACTTGACACAGGATGCTGCCAGCATCCTAGGTATCAACCAAGTATTATTACTACTAGTAGTATTATTATGGTTTTGATTACTACTACTACTGTTATTATCGTTCTAAGGCATAGCCTGCTGAAAAGCTACTGGTGGCAGAAAGTTTTCACAATTTCCCTTTTTTAGATGTTTTCGGGCGTTTTAATTTTTTTCCCCCTCCGAAGAGAGGGGTCATCCCTTCGTTTTCATGGCAGGTTGCAAAACAAACAGAACGGGGTCCCCCCCCCCGTTTGAAAGGGGGAAATCTATTTGCTATGTTTATGTTTCCACACCCCATTTATTGATCCCGTCCCTGGGTGGGTCCTGTGTTTGGGGCTTGCAAAATTTAGCAAACCGCAAATCAACCAAAAGGAGGAAAAAAACGGTGCGCTCCTCGGCTCCTCCAACTGGGGTGGGGGGGGTTTTGGGTCCCGTTGTGTAGATTCGGTGGCTGGGTGTCTCTCTTACACATTCTCTCCCTCGGCCGCCCCAGATTTACCCGCCTTGGTGGATTGGGCCCAGAGGGCTAGTTCTGCGTTGGTCATAAGGGGGGCGGGGGGTCCCTCAGACACTGCGGGGCTGACTTTAACAGGATGCCAATGGGGGAAGGATCGCGGGACTCAGCCTTCACACCCAAAGTGCCAACTCTTTAAAACACGATCTGGAAGGGGATGGCACAAGAGAGTTGAGGTGTTGTGGGGGGGTCGGAAGAGGAGACCCCTTGGGACTGAGGAGGGGAGGCATGCCCCCCCAAGCCATTAACCAGGGGGCTTTTAATGGCTGCAACTGCACAGCCCCCACCTCATCCCCCAATTGCCTCTAATCCCATCCCTGCACAAAATAGGGCAGGGTCGAGTTTTTTTCTCTTTTTTCTTCCATCTCCCCCAAAAGAGGGAAGGGCCTGCAGCCTCCTGCTATGACCAGCATGGATGGCTGGGGGTGGGGGTGGGGGCTTTGGTGTCTGGACTCCGTTCTTCCCTCTCCCCCACCCCCCACAAAAAATAACAATTCAAAGGATGTGCAGGGCAGGCAGAGACCAGGTGGATGGGAAACGCGGCTTGTTAGAAATGGTGTCTGTCGGGTAGTCAAACCTGCATTCTGGAAATTTCAGCTTTTCGCTCTCCCAAGGATCGGGGAGGACGCCGTTGCTTCGCCGGCCCGTTTTCTTTCTGGAGAATCCCCCCCAGGAGGAACAGGGAAGGCAGGACAGGGGACGCGCACATACACACACACACACACACAAATGTGTGTAACCCCAAAAGCAAACGTGGGATGCTCTGTAGGAAAGAGGAAGCAACGCTTCCACGGTTCTTCATCCACTTGGCAGCTGGATGATTGAGCTGCCATTGGGGACGTCCACCACCGCCCAGAGGTGTTGTGGTTTTCAGAAGGAGACTTTCCCCAATTTGGGGTGGGATAGGGGGGTCTCCGGGGTCTTGACTGGGCCCCCTCCCCAATTCTCAGGCCACAGGCCGAGCTCCAGAGCCATCTCCCAACCCATCCTTACGCCGGGGATTCCCACCCAGGATTCTCAACACGGTTGATGCTGTTGTAGTCTAAGGCCAAGAAGGGGCAGCCCTTGTTGACTGGGCAGGCGACGACGCCTTGACCTCTTTTCCCCCTTCTCCCCCCCGCCCCCCCTGCAGTCTCGACCCCGCTGGGCCAAGGGCGAGTCAACCAACTTGGAGGTGTCTTCATCAATGGGCGCCCCCTGCCGAACCACATCCGCCATAAGATTGTGGAGATGGCGCACCACGGCATCCGTCCCTGTGTCATTTCCCGCCAGCTGCGGGTCTCCCATGGCTGCGTCTCCAAGATCCTTTGCCGGTACCAAGAAACGGGATCCATCCGGCCGGGAGCCATCGGTGGCAGTAAGCCCAGGGTGAGTGAGGGAGGGAGTTAGCTGGAAGCCCACCAGGAAGCGAGGGAGGGGGGGCAGCGACCAGGTGAGGAGAGAGGCCTTCTGGGTTTGGGGCCACTTCCTTGCCTTGGATTGGCAGGGAGAGTTGAGGTGGGGGAGGGGAAGTCATGGACTTAGGGGCAGCCCTTGGAGTTAGATCTGCCCAGATCAGGGGGTCTCCAAACTTGGCAACTTTAAGACTTAACAGATAACAGATCATCAGAGTTGGAAGGGATCTTGTAGGTCATCTAGTCCAACCCTGTGCCCAAGCAGGAGACCCTACACTGTTTCTGACAGAGGGCAATCCAATCTCTTCTTGAAAGTCTCAAGGGATGAAGCTCCCACAAATTCCCAAGGCAACTTCTGTTCCGTCGGTTGATTGTTGTCACTGTCAGAAAATTTCACCTTATTTCCAAGTTGAATCTCTCCTTGGTTAATTTCCATCCATTATAATTCCTTCTCTGGCCTTCAGGTGCCTTGGAGAATAGCTTGACCCCTTCCTCTTCTCTGGGGCAGCCCCTCAAATATTGGAAGGCTGCTCTCCTGTCTCCCCTGGTCCTTCTCTTCCCTAGACTAGCCAAGCCCAGTTCCTGAAACCGTTCATGGTAGGTTTGGGTCTCCAGATATGCTGGCTGGAGAATTCTGGGAGTTGAAGTCCACAAGTCTTAAAGTTGCCAAGTTTGGAGACCTCTGGCTTAGATAACGGAACAGCTTCCTCCTTCATTGCTAGGTTTAGCTGTTTTCCTCAAATTCACTCTTGAATTTGACCTCCAAACAATATTCTCTTGAAGAGAGAAAACATCTTGGTCTTCTATCCTTTCTTAAGAAGTAGAAGGAAGTCCCAAAGGTGGTGGTGTTTTTTCCCCCAAGAAGCCATTTGACTTTCTGGTTTTCCTTTGAAGACGTTTCGCTTCTCATCCAAGAAGCTTCATCTGTTCTGAAAGAAGGGAAATTCTTCATTCAGAGCTGAAGAAGCTTCTTGGATGAGAAGTGAAACGTCTTCAAAGAAAGTCCAGTGGCCTCTTGAAAAAAATGCGCCTTTGGGACAACCCAAACGACTGAGACTCTGCATAGACAAGTAGAAGGAACGGCGACTGATCCAACCTTCTTGACAAGTTGGCCTTCTAGGTTGAGCCTGAAATGGGCATCCCCAGATCAAACCAGCTTGGCAGTCCATTGGTAGTCTGTAGAACTTGAATTTAAAAGTGCATTTTTGTTCTCTCTCTCCCGTCCTTCCTTCTCTACCTCCCTCCCTCCCTTCTTTCCTTCCTTCCTTCCTTCCTTCCTTCCTTCCTTCCTTCCTAAACCCCTCTTAACCCCAAAAGCAGGTTGCAACTCCAGATGTGGAGAAAAAAATTGAAGAGTACAAGCGGGAGAATCCTGGCATGTTTAGCTGGGAGATCCGAGACCGGCTACTCAAAGATGGTCACTGTGATAGGACCACAGTCCCTTCAGGTGAGAAGGAAGCCAGAGTAGCAACCAACCTTCAACTTTAGCAAGGGATCTTGTAGCTCGACTCCACTCCCTTAAGCCAACTTCCTGACCTTAGGCCAAGTCTAAAAAAACAGCCACAAGAACTGGGTTTGCACATCTGGAATTTCACTTTGTGTACCACCAGCCCAAACCATAATTTTAGACTCAGAATGTTGGCTTAATTGAAAATGGAGCCAAATCCTAGCCACTTGGCCAGATATCTCTCTAGCTCCTACTTTTCAGAAACTTCCTTTAATCTTCACCAAAATTTTGGGCTGTAGCATTTCAGGCAGGGAGGAAGCATTTTTCTTTCACCATAGATTTTTCTGGTGAGGTTCACATCCCTGCACCAAACTAGGATCAGGTCTTGATAGATGGTGGCATAGGCAACATTCAGACGTGACTCTTTGAAGAATGTTGAATCTAGAAGCCATTTCAGCTTCTTCTTTACTGGAGAAGGCCAAAGTTGGTTATGGTTGACATTTTAAATGAAGATCATCGGCCTGAACTTTCAGTGCAGCATATCAACATGGCAAGATATATTTTTTTTCCCCTCCTCCCTGCTTACAAGTCAGAATTTTTTTATCATGGCCATTTGAAGAGGACGTTGCGGGAAACAAAAAATTTAACATTTTTAATTTGTTCTCCTCGTTACAAAAAAGGAAATGAAGAAAACGAAGGAGGCCATTTAAAGAAAGCAGGCATGATATTGACCTAACTAAGAAAGAGGCCCAGGAAATCTCTAGAATCCTGCAGAAATGGTCTGGCTGGATAACTGTCTTAAAATCCAGTCTTAGGTCTGATGCAAATAAACATCACCGTCATGTTTTTCAAGATATATTTCCTTGCAGGAAAGTCTGCTGAACGTGTTTCTTCGCCAACGTGAATATTCACACTTTTTTTTTTTTTTACAATTAAAGATTGTAAAGATTTAAGATTGATAACTACCTTCCTTAAGAAATAGGGAGGAAACCTCCTTTGATTATATATATATGTGTGTATTTGTGCTGAAGCATTCTGCATCCGAGCAGAATTTTCTACCTTCTCGGAAAAAAAGGCTGTGGACAGTTAACCATAACGTTTAAAAAAAAAACAACAACCCAGTAATCTTAACTGACAACCAGAATATGAGCCCAACCATTTCAAAGCCACTTGTGGTCTCCCAGGCCACTGATGTATTTATTAGGAGGAGGTTTGTAAAGGCAGGAAAAGGTTTTTTTTTCTGAGATGCTCCGAGAGCTTTTACAAGAGTGGAGCTGATCTCCTTTTTCAATTTTCTCTCGGCCTTCTGGGTTTCGTTTTTTTGTTTCATGGTTCTGCTTTTTATCCTGAAAATAATCACTTGCAGGCAGGGGAATCAGGAGATCCCACAGCAAGCAGCCTGTTGGGAAAAGACTCACTTTGGGGAGGTTTGGCTGCCAAAGTCGGGTGTTATATGTGGGTCTGGGTGCATTCAACCCAGGCTCCTGTTGCTGCAGTCTATACCTTCCCTTTAGCGTGGCAGCTGGAATATTAATCGTGCGAAATAAATAAATAAAAGCATTTCCTGAGCCTCTTGACTCGGGAACAGATAATATTGTAGTGTCCAAGAAAGCACCATGTTTACTCAGAAGGAATTAGCCTTCCAAATGGCAGGGGATTAAATAGCAATGTGTAAGGGCTGCTGTTTTATTAGACGGGCAGTGTTTTACAGAAGGGCGGATGTATTAATCCATCACAATTAAATGCGCTTAGACCTGGTGAGTTTCCGAGGGTTTGTTTACCTATCCAATTTTATTTCTGGCCCGTCCTTCAAGTTTTTTTTTTTTTTGTCTTTGGAGCACCTTTTGCACTTATGTTTGAAGGATCTGGAGTTGTGTGGCTGCGGTGTGGCTCTGAGTGGCTTACAATTTCATAATGCAGCTCAGTTTTTATATATATATATCCGAATATATATATATATATATATATATATATATATATATATATATATTCTTAAGTTTTCGTGGGTACTTACATGTATGGCATTCAGCTTTGTTCGGGTATTTTCCCACGTCATTGTAGTTGTGCTTTTAAAGTTGTAGCAGCATTTCAGCAGAATCTCATCTGCCATCATACAGAAGCCTGATGATGGCAGATGAGATTCTGCTGAAACGTCGCTACAACTTTAAAAGCACAACTACAATGACGTGGGAAAATACCCAAACAAAGCTGAATGCCCCATATATATAAAAAAACTGAGCTGCATTATAAAACTGAGCTGCATCATGCATTATGAAATATATATATATTACAAAACAGAGAAGTCAAGATATGTTTCAATGGTCGCCAACCACCCTCCAGGGAAGGATCCGGAGTTGTGTAATTGCAGTGTGACTCTGAGTGGCTTACAATTTCATAATGCAACTCAGTTTGACTTCAACATGACCAGGAGTTCTCTGTAACTCTTCAGTGTGAATGGGTCTCCAAAGAGGCATGGATGATATTCGGTAAATTCTATTTGCTGGCATTGTTTCTTTGGGTGAACCTTAAAATGACAGCTTAGGGAGTCTGGTGGCCCACTCCATTGATGGAAGCCTCCAAACCAGGAGCCAAACACAGTGTTTTCTCCTAAACTAAGTTTGTGGGAATATCTCCTCAGCTTCCAGATTTCCATCCTTTTAGGAAATGATAGGGATGAATTAAACAAGGCATCCTGGGGGCTTTCTTTGCATGGCACTGTTTCCAATCGGCACGCTGGCTGAGAGTGATGGGCTTCTGAATAGACAAGGTGGCCTTTAGCCAAATGGATTGAGGTGCCCTCCTTCCACGGGGTCTTGGAAATGGCTTCTGGACAGATAACCAGGAGTAGAAAGGAACCAATCCATTTGGACTGGCCATTGATTGGATTTCTTGGTTGGTTCAGCTGTTCAGCCAGGCTTTGCTGCCCCACAAGCTGCCAGCCCAACAACCTCAAGATTAACACCAACCCTGTCAATGTTTCTGGTGTGATGTAAGGGTTGGTACAACCGGCAAACCAGCACCCAGAAGATGCTGGGACAACCTGAAAATCTAGATCAAGCCGGAATCTTGGGGTGTTTTTGCCTAACTTTTCTCGATTGAAGGCTGCTGTTTTTTTGGGAGGGGGGCTCTTCTGGGCCCCCCCACTTCCCTTCCAAAGCAGCTTATATGTTCTTCTTCTGTCTTTGACTGTCTGAGGTTTAGTGAGTTCGATTAGCCGTGTGCTCCGAATCAAGTTCGGGAAGAAAGAGGAAGAGGAGGATCACGAGAAGAAGGAGGAAGACTGCGAGAAGAAGGCCAAGCACAGTATCGATGGCATTTTGGGTGACAAAGGTAGGCGTTGCTTTAAAAAAGAGCATATATACTTTAAAACTTTAAAAATAAAAGAGGATATACATATATATATATATATATAATGAAATTCACATCACATTTCCTACTATTCATTTATTTTCCTCCCAATGCCCGGTAAAAAATCCCTAACTGTCAGTTTCTGGATACTTTCAAGATTTTCCTTGCAAAGAAACGTGCACTTTTGCAAATTTAAGGTTTATTTTTTTTCTGCCTGCTGATGTGGCTATGGATGCCTCAGGACAAATGGACAGCCGTTTGTCTGAACTGGTATATAAGGTCTCCTGTCTGAGCAGTGGGTTGGGCTAGAAGACCTCTAAAGTCCCTCCCAAACTCTGTTGTTTTGTAGTCTGTTCAGATTGCTATTCGTCTACGTTAAATTCTGCGTGTGGGACTCTCGAGTTACCTAGATGTCTACTTTACTGGGTTCCCTGAGATGCTAGTTTTCTGCGGTTGGGGAAGAGACAGTTTTCATACAAGAAACCCACGCTTGACGCCTTTCTAGGGATGTTGAAATTGTTGTGTTTTTTGTTGTAGAACCTAAACAAAAATAAGTATATTTGTTTTCAAGGGTTACTTCATCCTGGTGGCTAGTTCAACAGAATACTTGCTTTTAAATCAAACAAGAAGGGCCCCAAGCAACTTACAGTTTCACGAAAGAGAAATGTGTGTGGGGAAAAAAATAAATAAACAAGAATCAATCTGTTTATTTCAGTTATGCATAGGGGTGCATTTGGTTTCAATTTGGATGTGCAGTTTGAAAAATGTCCTGTATTAGCCTTTTCGTTGGTCGCTTTAATCTATGGAGACATTCTCAGACAGGTGACATTTAAGCTAGAATCAGACCTTTGAGAAAGTAATAAAATCTTGGATCTCTCCCTTCAGGAGTTAACTAAATATTAACAAAATTGGAACTATGAAAAATCTTGGATAGTATTTATACAAGACTCCACCCCCCCCCAATATTTTAAAGCTCAAAGAAATTGTTCTGTGTTCTGTACAGTGCTGGATTTGTATTCTGTACAGATGCAGATAAATAAACTCCACAAGACGTCCATAACAAAGTACATTTATTGGTTCCTCAGGTATCAGATTTTTTTTTTTAAAGTACAGTATATTTAAGACCGATTTACCTCTTTCCCTACCCGTTTGATATTCTAGATCATCAGGGTTAGTATATTTTCTGGTAAAACGGGGGGGGGGGACTTAGCAGAAATTAATACATTTTTAAAATTTTTACTTATTTTATAATTTATTTTGCATTGGTGGTTGTGGCGCAGAGTTGTTAAACGCACTTCTTCATCCTTCTCGAAACATTTGGGATTTTTTTAAAAAATTTTACATTTCCTTTCCCAGTTGGAGATTGGAAAGCCTACAAACGGGGGGGGGGGGGGGAAGATTTTTAAAAAATTCTATTTCACGCATAAAAACCATGTTTGAATTCACGATAACGTAGAAGCAACCGAATTAAATATTTGTAATAAACTCTTAAAATCTTGAATGTGAGTGACAGAGAGAGAGAGAGAGAGAGAGCGCACACATCCTGAGATCAATATTAGACAAGAACAAATTGCACAAACTAGGTGATTCTTCCTTCACAGACGTCCAGCTTTTAAAAACAGCCCCCCCCCAAACACTAAATCTTTAGAAAAATCGTTCAGGAGTCAGGATGGGAAGGACAGTCCCGATGTTCCACATGCCGCTGATCCGCTGATGGAGATTCTCACCATCCGCGAGAATTCAAATAACTCCCATTTCAGTCAGTTTTATTTTTATTTTTCAAATCAAAAATAAACGAAAAGGAAAGGGAGGAGGAGGAGGAGGAGGAGGAGGCAGGCGTTCCCTTCTGCGCAAATTCACCCCGAGAATTACAGATAAAATTAGGAGAGACAGCAAATTGCCCCCCAGGGGGAAATCTCTGTCCTTTTTGGTTTTGTTCCTGGAAGCTTGACTGATCTTTAAAGGCAAATCTTGAATGTCAGTAATAAAAAATTAAAGGGGTGTTTAAAAGAAGGAGGGGGAAAGGGCGGAGGCGAGGTTGCGGCGAGGTGTAGATGGGTTTGGCATGGCTACCTTTGGCATCCGAAATTGGGAGGCGGAGGGGTCTGTGTTCAAATTGGGGAGGGCGGTTCCCAGGGGAGGGGGAGATTCAGACTTTCTTTCTTTCTTTCTTTCCCCCTTCCCCTTCTTTCTTTCTTTCATTCTTTCTTTCTTTCCCCCTTCCTTCCTTTCTTTCTTTCCCACTTCCCTTTCTTTCTTTCTTTCTTTCTTTCTTTCTTTCTTTCTTTCTTTCTTTCTTTCTTTCTTTCT
>NW_020769640.1:64945-85682 GCF_900518735.1 Pseudonaja textilis
ACCTGTGGAATCTCGAAACTAAAAGTTTCTCAGATATCCCACAATGTCCCAAACTACAATGCATCCCCCTTTCCCCCCCCATCATATCACATGGACCAATCACGGTCCGTCCCAGTGTAAGATCCTTTTTCCATCCTGCGCCACACTTAATAACCTTGAACTAAGAAAATATTTTTGTCTACTTAGAACTACTCAATTGAAATCACCCTCCTCCCACTTTCTCAGGCTATGCGCCAGTGTGGAATATGGCTTCCAAAGCCGACACCTAGTTTGGGGACAGTTTCTGCTTTGTTTTCTTTCCATTTTAGCTGTCACAGGGGCAGAGGTGGTATTCAGCAGGTTCTGACCAGTTCTGGAGAACCGGTAGTGGAAATTTTGAGTAGTTCGGAGAACTGGTAGCGGAAATGATGAGTAGTTTGGAATACCACCTCTGACTTGCCCCACCCCCATCTATGATCTGCCTCCCAAGTCCCAGCTGATTGGCTGGGTTTTCTTTGGTTGCCCTGCACAGGAGAATGGAGCTGGAAAGCAGGTTAGTGGGACTTTACAGTATCCTTCCCCTGCCGCACCCACCAAGCCATGCCACACCCACAGAACCGGTAGTAAATTTTTTTGAATCCCACTGCTGCACAGGGGGTCAACTGATGAGCATACTTGAGCCCACTTCTGTTGCTAAAGAAGAGTTGTTAAGCGAGTGTTGCCCCATTTTACTTCTCTTACCATAGTTGTTAAGTGAACCACTGCAGTTTTAAGTTAGCAACACGGTTATTAAGTAAACCTGGTTTCCCATTGACTTTGCTTGTTGGAAAGTTGCCAAAGGGGATCATGTGATTCCCGGACTGAACTCCCTAGGATCGAACTCACAGCCTCCCGATTGTGAGGTGAGGGCTCCATCTCTTGGCCACCGCATCATTCCTGTTGAACGGTCACTAAACAAGCTGTTGTAAGCCAAGGACTACCTTTATCAGCTGCTATAATATCAGTCATACCATGCATGACCTCACTGCAGTATCATGATGTGATGTGATTTGTCCTCTCCCACTATAGACTAGGCTGGTGTATGACACTGCCTTTTGTACACCTCTCACGAAAGCTGCCACTCAAATACCCATCCATAATTCCATGCTTTTAATACAGATTAACCAGTTAGCTATACAAGAAGGTATACAAAAATGAAATTACAGAGAAAAAAGGAGGAAAACGAAAATCCCAATCAAAATACATAGAGCAAAAGCTGCATGTAACTCACTTGGATTTCTCTTAGAACATGCATAGACTGGCACCATTTAAACAAGAAACGCCGTGGAAAAACAGGCTGTGGCTCTAGACGCTAAAGCCGAATTCTCGGCAACGAAGCCTGGCCGTTCGGAAGAGGATTTTTTTTTCCCAAAGGCGCCTGAAAGCCTGAGTTCAATTCAGGCTGCCAATCTACCGGAGTCTCAACTGGTCTCCTCAGACAGTGGCCCCCAACTTTTCCAGCTTGGGGACTTGGTGGGAGGGGAGAGGATGGTTTCATGTGAGCTGCAGGCACACGCACGAGCGTGCGCAACTCCGTTTGCACAAACAGAACTGCACGTATGTGCTCGCTTGCCCTCTGGTTGGGTAGCCCGGTTTCCAAAGATGTTGCAGCCCCGGGAAGGGGCCGCGGCCCCAGAGTTGCGGGACTCCTAAATCGATTCACACCTCTCTTCTCCAATTCACAGGGCCTCACCTGAGCGGATTGCTATGATGGGGAGAAAATGCTTAAACACAGGATTACTACTCTACTTTTCCCATTAAACCCACTTTTCTACACATCTATCCAAAGTTTATCAATAACATAGGGCTGGGCCCGAGACAGGATCAACAGTTTGTTTTGAGCGCCGGACCCGGCCGCCGTGTTTCAGAAGTTCTGCCAAACTCAGCCACAGTCCAGCAGTAAGAAACTCTTAAGTACTTCAAGGGCTGTTTGGTTTGGAGTGAAGCAAAATCTGGACAGGACAAGCTTGACGCACATCGCTCCTTCTCTCTGCGTGACATATCTCACCAGCTCCAGCCTGCAACGTCTTCTTTCCTTGCCACCGATGTCCTCAGGTGATGCCTCCCAACGCCCACCCTGCTTTCTTCCCCACCTTCCCAGGCCATCATCACCCTCCCTATCCAACCACTTTCGTCTGGAGCATGTCTATTCAGGAGGGACAAAATGGCGCCATTTTGTGTCAGCCATTTTGTCCAGTGGTGGAATACAGTTCAGAGTCACAGGACGGAGAGGCTCTTTCATGAAGAACAGAGTGACAACACGTGGTGCTCTCTGAGCTTGTTTTCTTGCAGATGTTTCATTACCCAAACTAGGTAACATCATCGGTGCTCCCCCCCAAATGACCCACTTTGACAAGAAGCCCTATCATATTTTGGAGCGCATGAATTAAGCCCCACCCACAAAATTAGCCCTAATTAAGACCCCACCCACCCCCGGGGGCATGGAATGGGGCGAGGCACTCAGGTAGAAAAACAAGTTAGGGTGGGGATGGGGAGGTGGAGCTGCCCTAATTACCAGGCCTCATACACCCTGATACCTGCCTCGCCTTCTTTTGTGGCCGCTGCTTCTGCAGCCACTTGCCGCCACTTGCACACATCCCCCCGGCCTCCGGAGCAACATTATCGGCTGCAGAAGGCTTTCCGGAAGGCATCTAAAGGCAAAACAAGGCCAGGGCGATGCGTGAGAGTGACAACAAGCGGCTGCAGAAGCGGGCCAGCAATGGGCTCCTGCTGGAGGGTGCTGTTAGTGCCACCGCCACAAGTCCATAATTAGAACCCTCCAAAAAGAAGGCCTAGCTGGTTTTTTTTTTTTGGGGGGGGGAATTTCAAAACAAAATATGACCTGGACTTTTTTGGGAAACATAGTAGTAAGGAGTGGGGTTTGCGGTCAGTTTATATTCCGGGGGTGGCTTTCCCTGTCAGTGTTGGTGGCGGTGGTATTAGACATTCCTGTATTTATGGAAATACCGGAAGTGACAAAATGGGCCCATTGTTCAGCCTGCAAAGACTACAGAGGTTTCCCTTGAGCCTCTGGGAGGCCGAAAAAGGCATCTAACAGGCAGAAAATCAGCTGGGAGGCACTCCCATGCCCAGTGTAGGTAAGAGAGCACTGTGGGGGGGATCGCGTGCGCATGGGGCATGGGGGGCCCCCACGCGCATTGCCTTCTGGTTGCTGGCATGTGAGCGCGTGCAAAATTTTCAACACAGGAGCCGAAAAAGATTAGCCACCGCTGCTATAGGACATTGTCTCTTTGCTCTCTGTGAAGGAGCCTCCTCCCCCCGCGACCCTGGACTACATGCCATCACATGTGCGCAGATTAACACCCCTCAGACAGCTATAGATTTGGATGGCCTTCTCAAAAAGAGCCCTTCTTCCCATGTATATCTGTGCACTGAACATTCTTCAAGTCCCTAAGATGGACCAAGAGTTAAAACCAGAGAAGCAGCGTTAAAGCATGGCCCAAACGGATCTCCGGAGGAAAATTGCCACAAGATGTCAGCCATGGAAGCGATCCACAGGAAAAAAGTTCCCTTTTGCAGTTTGTCAAATGATGCCACGGCCGTCGTTCAGGCAGATGGTTTGTCTCGCTGCCACCACCAAAAAGGCCCTGCTGCTTGGATCCACCCATGACCCTCCCCTAAGTCTCAAAGGGGTGCAAGTGCTCCTAAACTGTCTGCGAAGATTGACGTCCCCACACAGAAGGCAGCCTAGAACGGTGGGTGGGAAACGCAGCTGGGAGAAACCCCAGAAAGGACGGTCCATTCGGCCTGCTCGAGTCATGGCTTTGGGGACGGTTATCCCCCAAATGTTTTCAAAGTCAGCCTGGAGGAAGAGGAGGTGAACGGGAACTATTAGATCCAGAGGCGCTAAATCAGAGGCGGCCAGTCTTTCAGCAGTCCGGCAGTCACGTTTTGGAATAATTGCAATGCATTGTGGGGGGCCCTGTTGGAAGACATTAGCCCCTCTTCCAAGCCAGGTTGCAAGAGATGGATATTTGAGGCGCTTCTACAAAGACGAGGGGACCAAGTTATTTTCCAAAGCACTAGAAGGCAAGACAAAAAACACTGGATGGCAACTAACAGTAACCAAGGAAGAAGGCCTTACTGGCAATTCTGGGATTAGACTATGCAGGAGAGCCCAGAGTTCAAATCTATCCTCCATCACAGAAACCTCCCCAGCTGATTTTTGAGTTACGACATCACACTAGTTTCTCGGTTTCCTGCATGTTGATGCCACAAAGAAGTATGTCAGGGTTGAGGTTTACACTAGGACATGGCTACAGGTGTTTCCCCTCACTTCTTCCTCCCCTCTGTGGATTCCAAGGACAAAAGAACGGTGTTTGGGACTGGAGACCAGGAGGGAAAGATCTGAGTTCAAATCCACCTTCCATTGTGGAAACCTTCTGGCTGATTTGGAGCTGATTACCGTGTCGAATTTTGCTGGGGAGATAAGCTGAAGAGACTTCCCATCAGGGAAGCTCCAGGATCAAAGGTGGGATGTAACCCTGATTTTTTTAAAAATACAGTAAACAGATTGGGAACACCCACAAAATTCCCCCCTCCCTCAGAAATCTTGAGTGTTGTTGCATGAATCTTGCACACTGATTCCGATTGCTGGAAGCTGGGTCTTCTTGAAATTCTGTGTCTGGAAGACTTGGTGGTACTGAGCCGTGGTGGTGCAGTGGTCAGAATGCAGTACTGCAAGCGACTTCTGCTGAATGCCGGCTGCCAGCAGCTCGATTCTCACCAGCTCAAGGTTGACTCAGTCTTTCCATCCTTCAGAGGTCAATAAAACGAGGACCCAGATTGTTGGGAGAAATATGCTGAGTCTGTAAACCACTTGGAGAGAGCTGGAAAGCATCGTGAAGCGGTACATTACTATCGATGCGAAAACTGGAGAATCAAGCATTTCAGCTAGTGGGCTGAGGGGGACTTGGCAGCCAAGGATCAGAAGGTACTTGCGATCCCTGTCTTACAGAAATAGATCAGACAACTTTCATTAAGATCAATTATCCTTGGATCACAGAACTTTCGAAGCTCAATTTTGTAGGAACCCACACGGGATCTTGATGTATTAGGGGTGAGCCATCCTAAATTCCTAGCATATTCCTAGCAAACCTACGATAGGGTATCCTTGAATCGTCATCTCCAGCTGAAAGACCCCGGCAAAACTCCAGGCATTTCTAGAGATCCTCTCATGTCTCTGGTCCTCATCAAGAAGCGAGATCACTGCTCAGACAAACACTCTTTCCTTCTTGCTCCAAGAATTCAAATTGGGGTCCGACGACCGCTTAGATGTGGTGCGTGCTGAAGATTCAAATCTAGTTCCCAGTGCCCGAAAGCAGGGCTGGCAAAGAAACCTTCGGAAACACTGGACAATCACAATGGGCCAACACATCAAATAAAAATAAAAATAAGCATCTCTATAAATAAATTCATATCTAATGCAAAGAAATGGAGTCCGTGTTCTACACGAATCTCTTTCCACAGTGATTTCCACAGTTTTCTTTGAAATCTTTTCACGATAAGGGCTGCTTCGTCCGTCCGCCGCTTTAAAAAAAAAATAAAAAAGTAAATTTCATACTCCTAGCTTTTAAATCCGTCTTCACCGGCGTGGATTCTTTGATGTAAAGTAAGGGAATACGCCCAACAGAAGCTCTTTCCACATTCCAGGCATTTAAATGGCTTCTCTCCGGTGTGAATTCTTTGATGGCAGCTGAGGTATTTGCTGGTGCTAAAGCTCTTCCCGCACACCAGGCATTTGTAAGCCTTGTCGACAATATGGATCCGCTGATGGCACGTCAAGTACCTGTTAGTGCTGAAGTTCTTTCCGCACACCAGACATTTATACGGCTTCTCACCAGTGTGGATGCGCTGATGGGAGGTAAGGCTGGTGGCTCGGCTGAAGCTTTTCCCGCACTCTGTGCATTTAAAGGGTTTCTCTCCCGTGTGTGTTATCAGGTGCAAGGTGAGGGAGTTAGCCCAACAGAAGGTCTGCCCACACTCCAGGCATTTGTAAGGTTTCTCTCCGGTGTGGATCCTCTGATGGGAAAGGATGTATTTGCTAGTTGTGAAGCTCTTCCCGCACTCCAGGCATTTGTACGGCTTCTCTCCCAGGTGGATACTCTGGTGGGAAATAAGGCTCGTGCGTCGCCGGAAGGTCTTCCCGCACTCCAGGCATTTGAAAGGTTCTTCCCCCGTGTGGATCCTGCGGTGAGAATTCAGGCACTGGCGCGTGATGAAACTTTTCCCGCAGTCTGAACAGTGGAAGGGCTCCTCCCCGCGGTGAAGGCGCTGGTGGTAGCTGAGGCTGGTGCTGTGGACGAAGCGCTTCCCGCACTCAGTGCATTTGTACGGTTTCTCTCCTGTGTGGATCCTCTGGTGGGACATGAGGTACTGGCGGGTGCTGAAATTTTTTCCGCACTCCGTGCAGGAGTGCGGCTTCACGCCGGTGTGACTGCGCTGGTGGTAGGTCAGGCTTGTCCTGTGACTGAATCTCTTGCCACACTCGGAACACTTGTAGGGCTTCACGCCGGTGTGGTGCTGCCGGTGGTAAGTGAGGCTGGTGTTGTGGATAAACCTCTTGCCACACTCTAAGCACTTATATGGCTTCTCCCCCGTGTGGATCCTCTGATGGGAGGAAAGGCTGGTGCTCCTGCTGAAACTTTTCCCACACACCAGGCACTTAAATGGCTTCTCTCCCGTGTGGACAATCTGGTGTAAGGTCAGGGAATTGGCCCAGCAGAAGGTCTCCCCGCACTCCAGACACTTAAAGGGCTTCTCCCCGGTGTGGATTCTCTGGTGACAGGAAAGGTATTGGCGGGTGCTGAAGCTCTTCCCGCATTTGGCGCACTTGAAGGGCTTCTCCCCGGTGTGAACGCGCTGATGGCAGCCCAGGTACTGCCGGGTGCTAAAGCTCTTCCCGCACTCCAGGCATTTGTGGGGCTTCTTGGTGGTGTGGCTCTCCCAGTGAGCGATCAGGCTCGACTGGCAGTTGAAGGCTTTGCCGCACAGAAGGCATTGGCTCCATTCAATCCCATCTTCTATTTTTTCGCGGACCGGAAGCTCGTAGAATTCGGTGTTGTAAGAACCCGGAGATTCATCCTTCACTTTGCCGGCTTCAGTGTCTGGTCTCTGCTTGTTCTCCTCTTCGCTTCCAATTTTTCCGAACAATATCTCATAGATTTCTCCACTTTCACTCTCTGGCCAGTCACTTCCTGACAGGAGAGAAAAACAAAAAGACTTTTGGTAAATTATAAAATGAAGCCTAACATTCTCCGTTCTCTCTCTGAAATTAATGCAATGCAATGCAATGTAATCTCTTTATCTAATCTAATCTGTCAATCTAATTAATCTAATCTATATATAAAAGCCAAGTACCACTCACTCACTCATGAAATTTCCAGAACCGTAAAACCTACAAACTTGAAATTTGGCATCTACTATACGTTCCTCTTGGCTTCTAGGTGCTCGCTAAGAAAGGATTTTTCGACATGACTATCTTATACAGTAATTAACACGCTCTGATTCTAAGGAGTTCTGTTCTCCCTTCCTACCTGAAAAGAACTCTGTTCCAATTGCAGTTGCCTCACATTCTGTTACCTCAGTTCAAACTGGCAGATGCTCTACTCCTTCACTCAGGAGTGGTCTGGGGCTCCTTACAGTACTAAACATCACTACCTCACCAAAATGCCTATGCCTTCCACCTATGGAACTGCTTCCGGACTCAAGGTGGGGCCAGGTGCATAGTCCGATCACAAGTTTTGTCATGAAGCATGGGTATCCAGCTAGTCTAATATAATTCTATCTATATTTACCTACCTACCTACCTATATCATCTATTTATTTATTCATTTAATTTATATACCAACCTGTTATGCCTCACCTGTATCCACAGGTGAGCAATCACAATTCAGAAGTTTCAAAAATATAAGGAACCGAAAACAAACTCCAACCAAGATAACTGCTGAAGTTTTTCCAGTCCTCAGCAGTAATTCCGATAGCTGTTTGGCAAACCTGAAGTGCCTATAAATCACAATGCCTCAGAGAATCTTCACAAGACTTTCGCTCTAACAAGACACTTTGCTTCTGGCAAATTTCTCAAGCCAATCCATTTCCTTTTATCCCCTAAAGGGGGCGTGTTAGTCTCATTAATCACTGGCTTGACGCTTCTTTCCCAATTGAGATTGATGTCTCAATCTCCATCTATTTCTCATGTCAAGCCAAGATCCCTCAAACCCCTCCTCCTCTGCACTTGAAACCTCTCGCACGTTTTCCTGATTATCTGTTCCCGGCTGAGAGAGAGAGAGATTTGGGGGAGGTCACCTCCAATAAATCAGGTTCGTCTCTCATAGCTAAGTCCACCTCCTCATCCTGGCTGCCCTCAGAATCACTCAGCAATGCAGGCTCAAATTTCACTGCCAGATCCTCTTCGCTAGAGCTCACATCTGTCAACAGAACAGATTCCAATCCCGGAGTCACAACACCAACCTTTTTTCTTTTTAAGAGGAAACTTACCCAAAGAAGAGGCAATGCCACTGTTTTCTGCCATCACATCCCTGTGTAAAGCTCTTTGGTCTGGATTCAGCAGCGCCCATTCCTCCTCACTAAAAGTCACAGAGACTTCCTCAAGCATCACCTAAAAAGCAGCAACATCAGTTTCAGTGCTTGTGGGCTGATGCCGTTCGGAACGGTTCACCTGTACCAGTAGTTTTGACCATTGGCTAAGGCCTCCTGCCCCGGTGCTATCCCATCCTAAGTATCCGCCCACCTGCCCCCACAGCCAAGCTGATTTCTGTGCCTCGCCTGCTCTACTCGCTGTTGGCTGCCTGAGAAGTTATGCTGGAAGCTGCGTGCATGAAATCGCCATGTTTGCACTCACATTTTTAGTTCTGCACTAAGAGAACCAGTTAAATCGTGTGAAGCCCACCTCTGGTCGGCTTCTTACATTTACGGCAGCGCATTCCTTAGCAAAGTCTAACGGGCGTCTTGAGGATCCAGTGGGACAGAACAAGAGGTTGCTTTATCCTCAGAAAGGGTTCTGTCATGCCCCTGTCGGAATCTGATTCTGGGGGGGTGGGGAGGCCAAGCAGCTGACAAGGAATGGGAGTGTGGCTCAGTTGGCTGTGGAAGAAACTGGGGAAGGGCACAGTACGGCTGGGCAGAGCAGAGAGCAAGGGAGAGGGAATTCAGAGGAGGATCCAGGCCCACCCCTCTTCATCCTAGGGCACACAGGGAGGAAGGAACAACATGAGTTGTGTTCTGTCTCATCTTTCCTCTTTCCCAAAAGATGAAAGAGTGCACACACACACACACACACACACACACACACACACACACAGGCAGGCAAGCTGGCTCGGACTTCACAGAGTTAATTCTTTGGAACTGATAATATTCTTGGCATTCCACCACGTCCCGTCTGCCAAGTCCGAACTGATAACAAATAAAGTTTTACTCACAGGAAATCACAAGGCAGTCCACAAAAATAACCATTCATGGAGAAAATCCGAAGTAAGGTTAAACTTTGTCCCATACAAAGTTTAAGGAGAAAACACACCCACTTTTATCCCGTGAGGTGTGGCTCAATGACTCAGCTCACCCTCTGACCCTCCCACGCCTCCTATGTTGCTGCTCGCGTTTCTCCCTATGACGCTGCTTGGGGTCAAGCCAACACTCTTCCTCTTTACTCCCTGTCAGGGGCTGCTCCGACATGCCTTCCTCCTGATTAATCTCAGGCTGTTCCTCTCGGTTGTCTGATGGAACCTGAGGCATTACCAGGGAGGAAGGCATTGCCAGAGAGGAAGGTCCTGGGGAGGAAGGCATTCCCAGTCCCTCCTCCTCATGTTCCAGGTCCTCTTCCTTTGACAGCATAGGCTCGGGAATCGGAGCCACAAGAAGTTGTGTGGCTTACGGGGGAGGAAAGGGCCCTGATTCCCTTCATTAGCTGCAGTTGGGAACCGTGTTTAAAAAGGGAGTTTGCGCACAGCAACTTGTTGGAAACCAATCGTGTATTATCTTGTTTTGTTGAGGCTTATCTGGGTTCTTGGCATCTTCCCAACTGTGTGTGTTTTGTTGGACTATGAAGTCTGCAATTCCTTTATCCTGCCCTGTCCAGTTAATTGCTGCAGCATGGTTTGTGTTGGTTTTTATTTATAATTTATATATACTTAGTTTTTGGACTGAATTTCCTCCACTTAAAGACTGTTCTTGGGAGAGTTTTTTCTCCAGCCGAAGGTAACTGGACATTGGGGGCAAAGTTGGAGGTATTAAAGGGACTCTTCTTACTTATGTGACTGTGTTGCCTTTGTGCCACGTCCAAGGTCATCACAGGTACTTTAGGGATACACAGGTAGTCCTCGACTTACAACTACAATCGAGCCCAAAATTTCTGGGGCTAAGCAAAACAGTGGTTAAGTGAACTTTACCCCATTTTGCTTGTCATAATAGTTAAATGAATCACTGCAGTTGTTACATTGGTAACATGGTTGTTAAGTGAATCTGGCTTCCCTGTGGACTTTGCTTGTCAGAAGGTTGCAAAAGGGGATCACGTGACCCTGCGGGACACTGTGACCATCATAAATATGAACCAGTTGCCAAGTGTCTGAATTTGGATCACATGGCATGGTTGTAAATGTGAAAAATGGTTGTAAGTCATGTTGTCAGGGCTGTCGTAATTTTGAATGGTTATAGCAGACATGGTATTTAGCAGGTTCTGACCAGTTCTGGAGAACTGCTAGCGGAAATTTTGAGTAGTTCAGAGAACCAGCAAAGACCGCCTCTGACTGGCCCCGCCCCCATCTATTCTCTGCCTCCTGAGTCTCAGCTGATCATCTGGGTCTTCTTTTGTTGCCCTGCACAAGAGAATGGATCTGGAAAGCAGGTTAGTGGGATGGGGAAGGAATGGGGATTTTGCAGGAACCTTCCCTCAGGAGTGGGGAGGGAATGGGGATTTTACAATATCCTTCTAGCCACACCTAGCAAGCTATGCCACACCAAGCTATGCCACGCCCACAGAACCGGTAGTAAATTTTTTTTGAATCCCACCACTGGTTACAAGTCGAAGAACTACCCATATCCGACAGCAGAAAAATTATGTTGAATCCAAGAAGATGAATCCCAAGTTATCTTTATGAGAGATTATTCCCTTACATGATCCAGCTGTGCAGGTGGGTTACATCCAGTGGCCAACTGTGGTTTGTTCCCTGGGAGAGAGAGAAAAAAAATACAAAGATGATTTGATTTCTAGGATCTGGAAGGCAAACTCAGGGTCAAGGTTCCGACTGACGAACTCAACCAAGCGAGCACTGTTCAGACGATCCAATCTCTTAAAGCAACACTCTCATTTATCGTTCAAGAGTTTCCAGTTGTATGAAAACCTGAAAGGTTGATTTGTATCTCATCGTGTGATCATGAGGATGCTGCAGTGAAAAACAGTCGACAGTCACTTTTTTCAGTGACGTTGCAACTTTGAACGGCCTCTAATAAACTGTTGTAAGTTGAGGACTATTTAAAGTTAAATGTCTATGGAGATTTTCAGTCATGGTTGTCCCAAAGGTGCTTTCTTTCAAGAGGCAACTGGACTTTCTGATGTTTCTTTGAAGACGTTGCTCTTCTCATCCAAGAAGCTTCTTCAGCTCTGAAGAAAGAGAGCTGAAGAAGCTTTTTGAATGAGAAGCGAAAGGTCTTCAAAGAAACATCAGAGAGTCCAGTTGCCTTTTGAAAAAAGGATGACTATCTACAGTGTTTTTCAATCTTGGCAACTTGTAAGGGGTGGACTTCAACTCCCAGAGTTCCCCAGCCAGCATTCTGGATTCATTATTCATCATTTCATGCTGGCTGGGGAATTCTGGGAGTTGAAGTCCACAAGTCTTAAGGTGGCCATGTTTGAAACACATGTATTTAAACCAGGGATCTTCAAACTTGGCAAATTTAAGACTTGTGGACTTCAACTCCCAGAATTCCTCCTCCAGTCATGTTAGCTCAGGAATTCTGGGAGTTGAAGTCCACAAGTCTTAAACGTGCCAAGTTTGAAGACCATTGATCTAAACCAACTCAATCAAAGACATTTAGCTGGCGTCACGACGATATGGCAGGCGATCTTGGAGGTCTGAGATCGCTGCCGATATCTTTGCTCCTGGATGATCCAATTGGACCTAAACCGTCCCGAAGAGACGGTGAAAGTGAAGGGCGCATCCTGCCGATCCCAGGGATACCGCAAAGTCCCTGGTAGATCCAGGAGAAACTCTTCTTGCCAGCGGCAAAGAGGCAGCCATTAAAGCTGATGGAGTTGGGACAGCTCCGAAACGGAAGAGAACAGAAAGAGAGTGTGCCGGTTTGGTGAGAACTTTTTTTTTACTTTAAGATCTGAAAGGACACCCTAAGGGAAAGAAAGAATCTGTAAAAGTTTTGACAGAAGTGATTAAGCGGTGATTTTAAACAGGGGTGTCAAAGTAATGTTTTGTTTTGTTTTTCTCATTGCTGGATTTTTTATATACGATCTTGTATTTTGAAACTGGACTGTTTTTTTTGGTTCATATCTATTTATTTTATTTTTTTCTTCTCCTTTTTGACTTTGTATTATTTTAGGCTAGAGGCTCCCTTTAGTTAATTCATTTTTTAAAAAAAATATATCTTTTTTTTCTTCTTTTTATCAACTCTCATTGTATTCTGCTCGGAAAGTGAGAGCAAAGAAACTTTGCAACACTGCCAACTAGAGGCTTGAAAATATTCTTTTCCCTTTGATCAGACGAAGCTGAGAAGGAAAGAACTGAGACTCTTTTTCAAGGACATTGCCATTTGATAAGATAGAGGGAAAGAGCATGAGAGAATATTATTGCAGGTGCTCTTCTGGGTTCCTATCAACAGCTGGAGTCTGGTGTTGAAACGTAGGGGGAAAAAGGTGATAAGTTTTTGGAGAAGAGAGCTATAATAAGAGCCTTGGATAATTAAATAAAGTGCAGTGTGCCCTTTTTACTTTTTCTAATTTGTGCTATCCCTCCTCACCAGCTTTATTGCTTTTTTTAAAAACCCCTTCTTTGTAATAACTGTTTGGGGTTTTGGCTTTGTTGGAGCTTGCCTTTGTTTCTCTCTCTCTCTCTCTCTTTTTTTTTGGAAGTCCAACCTCTACATTTGCTTTTTATTTTAAAGGGAAAGCCTTAAAAGCCTTTTTTTTTCTTCCCTGGTATTTTTGTTTTTTCATCTATTTTTTTGGTTTATTTTTATGCTTCTTTTCTATTGGAGACCTTTCAATTGGATTAAGGTGTTGAAGAACCTGAAGAATTGTTTCTTTTTCTTTTTTTAAAGCTCTTTTTCTTTATCTTATTTTTGATTGGATGAAGGTATACAAGAACTTGGAAGAAATTTTATCCTCTCTTTTTTCCTCTTCTTTTTCCTTTTTTTTATTAGTATTACTGGCCTTCTTTTTTTTACTATTTTTATTTTGAACTACAATTGGTTATTTCACAATTGGATTAAGGTTTAGAAGAACCTGAAGATTTTGAATTGCCTAAAATGAGGAGGAAATTCACAGCCTCTGGCTCCTCAACTTCTACTTCTTCCTCTCCACCATCTGGAGGACAACGTTCAATACGGACAATGTTAAAGCAAGAAAAAGAACAAGAAAAAGGGACTCTGCAGATGATTATGCAAGGAATTCAAAATATCCAAGCAAGGTCAGAGAATATTGAAGAGAGAATTGAAAACATCGAACAAAGAACAGAGAACATCGAACAAAGAACGGAGAGCATTGAACAAAGAATAGGGAAAACTGATGAAAAAGTGGAGAACATCCAACAAATGATGTTGAAGTATGATGAGAGATTTCAAAAAATTGAAGAAGATAAACAAAGAGACAAGAAGATTGGAGATATTGATAATAGATTAATGGTGGTTGAACAAGATAAAAGTGGTATGTTGAGATGGGAGATGGATAGATCAGAATTCTATCTAAGATTTCAAAACATAGAGGAAGAAAAAGGACAAAACCTAGCTGAGATAATGATAGAAATACTGGCTGAAGCCTTGGAAATAACTCAAGAGAAGATGATGGATGGAATAGATGAGGTTTATCGAGTCTTCACAAGATACGCGATGAGAAATAGCCTACCAAGAGAAGTTCACATTAGATTTACAAAGAAAGCTATTAAGATGCAAATATTGCAAGTGGCAAAAGAGAAAATATTGAAATACAAAGACAAGGAGATTGTGATCTTGAAACAAATACCCAGAAGAGCGAGAGAGATGAGAAGAGAATACTGATTCCTGATTAAAATGCTACTCAAAAAAGAGGTGAACTATAGATGGTTGATCCCAGAAGGTTTAATGTTCACATGGCAAGAACAGAGACATAGAATTGACTCAATTGAGAAAGAGGAATTATTTTATACAGAATTTTTTGGAAGGAAAGAGGAAGAGGCAGAAAAAGAGATCTCACTAATTGAATTCCAAGAGGACTGTCAAATGGTGACTGAAAAAGAAGAAGGCGCAGTAGGTGGAAAGGTGGAAGGCAAAGAACAACGTGAATTAAGATCTACGAGAGCTGCCAAACCTAATTATAAAATATAACCATGGAAGAGAAAAAAATGATTACAATTAATATAAATGGACTCAACTCAGCTGTTAAAAGAAGGAAAACCTTTCATAAATTGGAGAAATTAAAATTTGATATAGGTCTACAAGAAGTACATATTAAAAAACAATATGAACAATTGTTGGTACAGCCAAAATTAGGGAAAATATTTACTTCCTTGACTCCATGTAAGAAAAGAGGAGTGGTTTTATATATCAAAGACACCACCCCAGCAAAATTGATTTATACTGATGATGATGGAAGAATACTAATGGTGGAAATAATGGACAATAATATGAAAACATTCCTGATTGCAATATATGCTCCAAATGACAAACAAGAAGAATTCTACAAAAAACTACATATGAAAATAATTGAATTGGACTATGCTAATATAGTTATGTTGGGAGATTTTAATGGAATTGTAGACAACAAATTGGATTATACAGCACAGAAAACAACAAAGCAAAACAGAAAGACTCACCCTAAAATTTTTTTTAAAATGGTAGATGAAATAAACTTAAAAGATACATGGAGAGAAAGAAATGCTAAAACTAAACAATATACTTTCTATTCAAATAGACATTTATCATGGTCCAGAATAGATATGATATGGAAGTCAACAGAATTAATACCTAACATTCAAGAAATAAATATTGAAACAAGTACTTGGGCAGATCACAATCCAATGACAATTAAATGGAAAGGACAAAAAAGAAGATCTAGATGGACATTAAATAATACTATTTTAAAGGAAAAAGACTTCACACAGTGGATGGAGAAAGAATTGGCTTTTTTCTTTAGAGAAAACAAAAAAGAAGATACATCACTTCAGAATGTATGGGACACAATGAAGGCATTTGCTAGAGGCTTGATAATAGATTATACAAGGAAAAGGAATACTATGAAAAAGCTAGCCTCTAAGGCCCTAGAGGATGAGCATAAAAGACTTGAAAAAGAGCGACAGAGAATGCCACAGAAAAAGGACATCAAGTTAAAAATGGATATAATTAAATACAAAATGGGTCAAACAGAAAAAGAAGAATTAGCACAGAAAATTAGAGGTGCTAAACAGAACTACTTTGAAGATGCAAATAAAACAGGTAGATGGTTAGCATATAAATTGAGAAAAGAGAAAGAATCAAGGAAAATATTGCAGTTAATAGATGATCAAGGCCAAGTTTGCCATGGCAGTAAAGAGAAGAAGGATCTGGTTTTCATCTTAGAAGACCCTTTAGAAACAGCATCAAAATTGATAGAAAAGATAGAGACATATGGAAAGGTGGCTGGTTTGAAAATAAACCAAGATAAGACAAAGATTTTGACAAAGAATATGCTAGTAAGACAAAAGGAAGAACTGACAGACCTACTGAAAATTCAAGTCACAAATAAGATCAAGTATCTGGGGATATATTTGACAGCAAGATGTAGTACATTAAAAGAGAATAATTATATTAAACTTAAACAGCAGATAGCGCTAGATTTGGCGAAATGGAAAAACTTACAACTCTCACTAATAGGGAGAATCTCAACAATTAAGATGAATATATTACTCAGAATTTTATATCTGTTTCAAACAATTCCAATTAGGCTTGAAAAAGATTATTTTGAAGATTTAAATAAAATTGCGTTGAAATATATATGGCAAGGTAAGAAAGTGAGAATAAAGTTAAAACTCTTGCAAGATGCTAGAATTAGAGGAGGATTTGGTTTGCCTAATTGGGAATTGTACTACCAAGCTACAAATCTGATGTGGGTTAAGGAATGGATAACATTAAATGCTCAATTGTTGACATTAGAAAGACATGATCTGTTGTTGGGGTGGCATGCTTTTTTATGGTACAAAGGAACTAAAACACAGGGGTATTTTAGAAGACATTATATATGGGAGTCTCTGTGGTTAAATTGGGAGAAGATTAAAAGACAATGTTATTTGAAAATTCCAGTCTGGTTATTGACTATTGAAGCATTTCGTATCCTATAATATACAAAAAGGAACAAACAGTTAGATATGGTGAAATACTGAATGAAAAGGGTGAACTTAAATCTATGCAAAAATTAGAGAAACAAGGTATGAAGATGAATTGGTTTTCATATGCGCAAATGCATTCAAGGTATGATAAAGATTCTAAAACAGAAGGTTTCTATGATAAATTGACTGAATTAGATAAAGATTTTGACAGGTACTGATGAAAAGGTGATTAAAAAATTGTATAGATATTTATTAGAAATTAAACTAGAAGAAGAACAAGTTAAAGAAACTATGATTGCTTGGGGGAAGAATTTTGGATATGGGATTGATTTAGAGAAATGGCAAAAATTGTGGTCTCAAAATTATAAAATGACGATGTCAACAGCATATAAAGAAAATTTGTATAAGATGTTTTACAGGTGGCATTTTCCCCCAACAAGAATAGCAAAAATGTTCAAGAATAAATCCGAAAAATGTTGGAAATGTCATCAGACACCTGGCTCAATTTACCATATGTGGTGGACTTGTGCGGATGCCAAAAAATACTGGACTAAAATCCACATGTGGTTGGAAAAAATGACAAAAAAACATATAGACTTGAAACCAGAGATATTTTTATTGGGAATTTTACCTGAAATATATAGTAAAGACTTGAAATACCTGATTGTAAATGTATTAACAGCGGCTAGGATTGTATTTGCTAAAAACTGGAAAAATGAGAAGATACCATCACAGGAGGAAATCATTAAGAAAATATTGGAATGTGCTGAAATGAGTAGATTGACATTTGAAATTAGAGAACAAGAGGATAAACAATTTTATAAAATTTGGGATCTTTTCTATCAATGGTTAGATAATAAGGTACAGTAATGAAATATGTAGATTTCTAGAAAATAATAAATATATAAAGATGTACTTCTTTCTTATTATAACTACAATATGATTTTAGGATAGATTTGGGATGATAATATGAACTGTTATACAATAAATTAAGTAAACTATGGTTATCTTGTAAAACATGAATGAATAAAAGTATAGTCAAACGATTGATTAATAATGATACTAATGTATTTAGTTTTTGATTGAAAATATGAGATTATATGTAATGTAATTGAAGACTACGAAAGGGAAGCACAAAACAATTTGTAAACCGACCGGCACACTGCATGTACACTTATGGAAGATAGCTTGATGTTTTTATGTTTTGTTTGTTTTTAAAAACCAATAAAATTAAAAAAAAGACATTTAATTCCTTGCCATCCATGTTTTCTGTCTGGGAAAACAGCAGTCCGCATTTTCCTTGAGAGCTTTTTATGATTTTGACTAACTTACCACGACAGCCTTTTTTGGGGAGAAAAGAAATGCCTCTAATTTCAAATAGCTGCCTAATCCGGATTTACATCTGCATTGATTCAGAACAGCACAACGGTTGGTATAATTTTAGTTACGCTCACCAGCAAAAGGCAAAGCTAGAAAATGGCCTCCAAGCACTTACCTAACGGAATGGCAATCTTGTCCACTTCTTGCTTGATCTGCCTTACG
The DNA here is from genome assembly GCF_900518735.1 of Pseudonaja textilis. The sequence goes on from NW_020769640.1 coordinate 83,044, forward strand.
GGTGGTTTTTTTCCTACCCTGGGAAAGTTGGTGGGTTCTGTCACAACTCGGTCCTCCAAAGGAAAAAAAAAAAAGAAAATAGTTAACCCCAAAGGAACAAAGAGAAAGACGAGAAGAGAAATACAGGTAGTCGGAATAATGGATGGAAACGGATCATCCTTGAAAGAAGGAGAAATTTTCTGAGAAATGAGGGCGATCAACCAATGGAACAGCTTTGCCTTCAGATTTTGTGGGAACTTCATCACTGTAAGCTTTCAAGAAGAGACTGGATGGCCATCTGTCAGAAATGGTGTGGGGTCTCCTGCTTGGGCGGGTGGGTTGGACTAGATGACCTACAAGGTTCCTGTCATGTCCCTGTTAGAATCTGACTCTGAGGGAGAGGAGGAACAGCTGACAGGGAGTGGGGTGTGTGGCTCTGGAGGTTATGGAGGAAACTGGGGAAGGGCACAGGCCGGCTGGGCATTTAGAGGAAGACCCAGGCCCATCCCCGCTTCATCCTAGGGCACGCAGGGAGGAGCGGATAATGGAGAAATGTGAATGGCGTGGTCTATGGGGGAGGAAACAGCCCTGATCCCCTTCATGGGCTGCAGCTGTGAGGACTGTTTAAAAGGACAAACTGCGCATGGCCCAGTGCTGGAAGCAAAGCGTGAATATATGTCTAGTCTGTCAGTTCTTATCTGAGTTCTGGTGTCCTTCTCAGTGTGTGTATTTCGATATCTGTGGACATCTTCAAGCCCTTATCCTGCCTTGTCTCATTAATTGCTTCAGTATAGTTTGTGTAGTTTTTTCCTATTTATAATTAATATGTATTTGAGTTTGAACGGAAGTTCTTCCTTTTCGCAACTGTTTGTGGGGGACTTTTTTTCTCCAGTCAATCATAATTGGATCTTTGAAGCCAAGTTGAAGCAATTAAAGGGGACTTCACCTGTTTTTGTGACTTGGTTGCTTTTGTATCCCACCCTGGGTCGTCACAGTCCCTTCCAACTCTGCTAATCTGCTATTCTGTTATAGCCCTTGACTTACAACAGTTCATTTAGTTACCGTTCAAAGTTACAATGGCCCTGAAAAAAGTGACTTATGACCATTGTTCACACTTACGACCGTTGTAGCATCCCTATGATCCCGTGATCAAACTTCAGACGCTTGGCAACTGGTTCATATTTATGATGGTTTGCAGTGTCCCGGGGTCACGTGATCAGCTTTTGAGACCTTCTGACAAGCATAGTCAATGGGGAATCCAGATCCAGACTTAATAGCTGTGGGACTAACTTAACAAATGCAGTGCGATTCACTTCACAGCGGCAGCAAGAACACTCGTAAAATGGGGGCAAACTCACTTAAGTGTTTCATTTAGCAACAGAAATTTTGGCCGTAACACGAGGATTACCTGTAGCAGAAAAGAGTGGGGGAGGAAATCTGGTTAAATATTCACCATTAATATTGTGACTTGTACACAGGTAGTCCTTGACTTGCGATCAAAATGGAGCCCCAAATTTCTGTTGTTAAGTGAGTTTTGTCTCATTTTACGATCGTTCTCTCCACAATTGTTTAGTGAATGACTGTTAGAGTAACATGGTTGTTAAGCGAATCTAGATTCCACGTTGATTTTATTATTAATCATTATTCTATTCTATTCTATTCTATTCTATTCTATTCTATTCTATTCTATTCTGTTCTGTTCTGTTCTGTTCTGTTCTGTTCCATTCTCCTATCCCATTTTCCTATTCCCTATTCTACTCTATTCTATTCCATATTCTATTCCATTCCGTTCCTCTATCCCACTTTCCTATTCCTTATTCAATTCCCCATTCAATTCAATTCTATTCCATTCCATATACTATTCGATTCCATTCCATTCCATATTCCATTCCATTCCATATTCTATTCTATTCCATATTCTATTCCATTCCATGTTCTCATTAATGTCTCATTGTCTATTCCATATTCTATTCCATTCCATGTTCTATTCCATTCCATATTCTATTCAATTCCATTCCATATTCTACTCTATTCCTTTCCATTCTTCTATCCCATTTTCCTATTCCTTATTCAATTCCTTATTTGATTCTATTCAATTCTATTCCATTCCATGTTCTATTCCATTCCATTCCATATTCTGTTCCATTCCATAATTCTATTCCATTCCATTCTCTTATCCCACTTTCCTATTCCTTATTCAATTCCCCATTCAATTCAATTCTATTCCATTCCATATTCTATTCGATTCCATTCCATTCCATATTCCATTCCATTCCATATTCTATTCAATTCATTTCCATTCCATATTCTATTCCATTCCATATTCTATTCCATTCCATGTTCTATTCCATTCCATATTCTACTCTATTCCATTCCATTCTTCTATCCCATTTTCCTATTCCTTATTCAATTCCTTATTTGATTCTATTCAATTCTATTCCATTCCATGTTCTATTCCATTCCATATTCTGTTCCATTCCATAATTCTATTCCATTCCATTCTCCTATCCCACTTTCCTATTCCTTATTCAATTCCCCATTCAATTCTATTCCATTCCATATTCTATTCTATTCCATTCTCCTATCCCATTTTCCTACTCCTTATTCGATTCCCTATTCTATTCTATTCTATTCTATTCTATTCTATTCTATTCTATTCT
>NW_020769640.1:85692-104715 GCF_900518735.1 Pseudonaja textilis
TCTATTCTATTCTATTCTATTCTATTCTATTCTATTCTATTCTATTCCATTCCATTCCATTCCATTCCATTCCACTCCACATATTTCCATTCTCCATCCTATCCTAAAATGCGGTGAGCAGAAAGCAGAGGAGAGATGGGGGGGGGGGAATGCTCCAGCAAACCACCTCAAGGCCCTGTTCTCACCTGCTGCCTCTTCTCCTCCGCCTGGCTCAGCAGGAAGCCTTCGGCCAAGGCCACCGCCTGGGAGCTGGTCTCTGCCTTACATTCCCGCACCCAGTTCTTCATCTCCGGGGGCAGGATGGTCAGGAACTGCTCGAGGATCACCAGGTCCAGCACCTCGGCCTTGGAGTGGACCTCCGGCTTCAGCCACTGGTGGCAAAGATCGTGGAGCTGGCTGCAAACCTCTCGGGGACCCTTAGCATCCGGGTAGGCAAACTGCCGGAATTGTTCTCGCCGGACATCGGAACTGGGCGTGTCCTTGATCGGGACCTTCTGCACCCCAGGTTTTCTGCTGCTCGAACCCCGGAGAGGATAAGGTGCCCTTTTGGCCTCTGGGTAGACCTTCTTCTTCCCTGATTTCTTCTCAGATCTGTGATCTAGCTCGGCCTGTGATGTGGCCATCTTTGGCCTGTCCTGCAAGGTCATTTCCGACGGCATTGTTCAAGGCCTTCTCTTCCCGACAAAGACTGGCCCAAACAGCTGGGGGTGGGGGGTTGGCAAGTCCCGCCAAGCCCCCAAAAGGGCTTGGATAGACCCTTGTGACAGAGGACACTGTTATGCAGTCGTTTTGCAGCTCCTCTGCCTGCAGACAAGCAAAAAAAAGAAAAAAAGTTTCAACTCATAAAATATTTCTATGTTTTTTTTAGAGTTGCCAACAGAAAGAGAGGGGGGAGCAGTGCGGCAGCTTGGAAATAGAAAGTGCATTCCATACATAGTTTTTCAAAGACGGTAACTAGGCGACTGAAGTTTCTGCTGCGCAAAATTCTAATTTGGAGAACGTGATTGGGCTATGGATGTGTCCCATTGGAGAATATGAATTATGATACACCCAGGGGGTGGGAGGAAAACCAGGGTCAAGGGTGACAATGAATTAAGTGCCTCAGAGTCGGCTATACCCAAGCAGTGCCGGACATGTTAACTCCCAATAAATCCTTTTGAAGTTTTGGAAGTTTGGCTGGAGACTCATAATTTAATTGGGGGTGACTGCCGGAATCCTGACACCAAGACCTGATTCACATGCTGTGGGTAAAAAAAAACCTTAAACCCAAGTTAGCAAAAGACAACCGCTGTGTTCACATGATCTGCCTGGGCAAAGAAATCCATGGGTGAGCTTAAAAAATTTCAGCAACCGGTTCTCTGCCCAGTTGCTGGGTGAATGTTGCCATGGTGGGCCTTCTGCACCATGGCAGGGGGGGGGGGCATTTTTGCGCTCCCCAGGCTCCGGAGGCTTTCCTGGAGCCTCCGGGAGGGCAAAAACAGCCTCCCCCAAGTTCCGGAGGCTGGAAACAGGCCTGTTTACGGCCTTCCAGGTGGCCCATCTGGCACCCTTTACAAGCTCCAGAGGGTGAAAACGGCCTCCAGGGGTCCTCTGTTTCCTGCCTTCCAGAGCCCCCCGCCCCGTGCTATCTCCTGAGCCTATCTGGCATCCAAAACCGGCCACGTGGGGACTTCTGGGTGGGGGGTGGGGCAGGCAGGGCGGGGCCAGACGGGGTAGGATTTACCTGTTTGCCGAACTGTGCAGAATCTTAGGTAGAGGATTGCCCGAACCTGTGCGAACCTGTAGCAGCCCACCCCTGAAGAAATAACATGATGGCTTACAGGGTGTATGCCAGCACTCAGAAGGCAATGCGCCCACCTCACATCCCCAACACATCCCTCCCACCCACCCACCCCCGCCGCCCCTTACCTGCACTGCGCCTCACAGCTGATTTTTTGGCCGGTTCGAGGCCTTTCTCGGCCTCCCAGAGGCTTGAGGAAGGCTTCTGCAGGCTTCTACAAGCTTTGTAGGCTGAAATCTAGCCCCGTTTTGTCACTTCCTGAAAATACCAGAAGTGACAAAACAGGGCTAGATTTCGGCCTGCAAAGCTTGTAGAAGCCTGCAGAAGCCTTCCTCAGGCCTCTGGGGGGGCTGAAAATCAGCTGTGAGGCACGCACATGCGCAGTGAGGTAAGTTTGCCTGAAGCTCACGTGGCAGCACAAATGGCTCTGCATGCCACCTGTGGCACGCGTGAAATAACACACTGGTGAACTTCGATTGCCTCCCTCCTACTCCAACATCTTCCCCACTATAGAGTGGGAAAGCGCAATCAGATGAGAGCCTCAATTTGACTTCTACAAGAACCCTGAGAGATAGGCTCGACTGAGCGAAGACCTTCAGACCCCTACAGCAGAGTTTCCCCAACCTTTCTGGGTTGGTGGCCGGAGGGGAGCGGGCAGGGGCCTTTACACATGTGAATGAGGCGGCATGATGCTCTCCGTGAGGCTAGCACCTATGTGATGCTTGCCACGATGCTCACAACACTAGCGTGAGTGGGTGTGGGTGTGCGTGAACACACGCTGGCCAGCCACTCTCAGGGCCCGGTAGTGGTGATTGGTCCGGGAGTGGGCCACGGTCTACAGGTTGGGACCGCTGCCCAAAAGAGCTTTCATGGCAGAAAGCGGCCCCAAACCTGCATTTCGCCATTCCTAGTCTGGCTCTTTCCCCCTTGTCCCTCCCCCTCGCTCTGGGGATGAAGGGGGAACTACCCAAGGATAGGTCCCCCTTATGGCAGTGGTGACTAACCTTTTGGGGCTCCTGTGCCAAAAACTGTGCGCGTGCTTGCACACTCGAGCTCGCGTGCCAGCACCCAGAAGGCAATGCGCCCACCCCACATCCCCAACGCATCCCTCCCACCCACCCACCCCGCCTCTTACCTGCACTGTGCCTCACAGCTGATTTTGGGGTGGTCTGAGGCCTTTCTCAGCCTCCCAGAGGCTTGAGGAAGGCTTCTGCAGGCTTCTACAAGCTTTGTAGGCTGAAATCTAGCCCCGTTTTGTCACTTCCTGAAAATACCGGAAGTGACAAAACAGGGCTAGATTTCGGCCTGCAAAGCTTGTAGAAGCCTGCAGAAGCCTTCCTCAGGCCTCTGGGAGGCTGAAAATCAGCTGTGAGGCACGCACATGCGCAGTGAGGTAAGTTTGCCTGAAGCTCACGTGCCAGCACAAATGGCTCTGCATGCCACCTGTGCCATAGGTTCACCATCACAGCCCTAGGGTGCTATACCCAACCACCATGCATCTCTTGGCACACTCTTAAGGCACAAACGTCAGAATGTACCTACCTTAAGGCAGGGGTCCCCAACCTCCAGCCCATTCAGAATCGGGCCATGCATGGAGTGGGCTCGCACACATGTACGTGGGCAGCTCCATTTGCATGAGAGGCAGGCGAGCGTGTCCATGCGCGAAGCTCCATTTGTGCAAACGGCGTGCCTGCGAGCCCACCGCTCGTGCAAATACAGCTGTGCACACCTGTTGCTCGCATGGAACCATCCCCACTCCCTATCATCACCGCTACCGGTTTGCAAAGCCAGAAAGGTGCAGACCGCTATTTTCAGGTACAAACGTATGTACAAAATAGGCGGAAAGGAAGAAGGGGGATTCAGACACAAAATGGATTACTGTATGTAGAAAACAAACACAGGGTCAATAAAAAAGCACTCAAATACTTACACATCAACGCACAAAGTATGAGGAATAAACAGGGTGAAATGGAAATCCAAATACATGAGGGAAGATATTATATTGTTGCCATTATATAAACTTGGGGGGATGAAACCCACGAATGGAACACACAACTAGAAGGATTTAAATTGTTTAAAAGAAACAGGCCTAATAAAAGAGGAGGTGGAGTTCCACTACATATAAGAAATAACTATATCTCTAAAGAAATAAGAGTAGAGCAATGGTGCAAACCCCCTTGAATGCATTTGAATGACATTGCAATAGGTGTATATTATAGGTCACCTAACCAAACAGAGGAAATAGATTTAATTTTTTTGCTAGTCGGTTAACTAAAGCATGCAGGAAGCACACCACAATAGTAATGGGGGACTTTAACTCCCCTGACATCAACTGGGAGACAAACTTTGCATCTAGTGGAAGATCAAACAAATTCCTGACAAATCTACCAGATGCCTTTGACTCCCTAAAGATAGAGAAAGGAGCTGGAAGGTCAGCCATACTGGACTTAATTCTGACTAACAAGAGATGAAATGATAGATGTTGAAGTTATAGAAACCTTGGCGGGTGAGGGGGAATGATCATTCAACACTGGAATTCAACATTATGGAAGCACAAGCATAGAACAAAGTCAAACTAGAGTTTTGGATTTTTATAGAACTGAATTCAATAAACCTAGGTTGAGAAGGATTCTCAAGGGGAAAACAACCTCAGAAGCTTTGGAAACTTTGAAATGTCGGAGTATAAAAGCCAAGTCTAGCACAATACCAATGAAGAAGAAAAACAACTCCTCTTCAAAAGAAACCAGCCTGGCTGCATAAAAACGCTTTGATAAATGAAAAGACAAAAAGGACAAGTACAAAAAGTGGAAAGAGGGCCAGACTATCAGCAGATAACCCAAATCTGTAGAGATGAAGTCAAGAAAGCAAAGGCTCAAATTGAACTAAAATCGAAAACAATCCCAAAACAAAAGCTTCTTTCAACACGTAAACAAGCAAACAAACCATTGAAACGATTGGTCCATTAAGGGGAGAAAATGGCAAGAAGATGACAAGCAGTAGGGAGAAAGCAGAACCCCTTAACTCATCTTTCTGCATCTGTTTTTACAAAAAAGGAAAGAACAGTCCAACCTATCAAAAAACAAACAAACTGTAAAATGCAGATTAGGAATGAAAGTCAAAATAAGCAAGAAAAGGGTAAAAGAATACCTATCCACTCTAGGAGAATTCAAATCATCAGGACCAGATGGATTATCCCCCCACCCCCACCCCCAGGTTCTGAAGCAGCTGGCAATCACAAAAATCAATCACAACATCTCCAGAACCGTAAAGTCTGCAAACTTGAAATCTGGCACGTATGTTCCTCTTGGCTTCTAGGGGCTTGCTAAGAAAGGATTTTTCGAAATGACCATCAGAGCATTAGTATTTCCTATATTATTATTATTAACACGCTCTGATGCTAAGGAGTTCTACTCCTCCTCCCCACCTGAAAAGAAATCTGTTCCAAATGCAAAACACAAGCAGAGGAGTTTCAGTTTCAAAGCAGCAACCAGCTTGAATATGGAACAGTTGAGCTAAGCCACACCCAGGCTCCTTGTTGTCTCCTTCTTGCTCACACAGCAAATACTGTTTCAGTTTCCAAACAGCCCTCAACTCTCTCACGCACTGACAGGAGGCTAGCCAGACGAATACCGATGGATGCCAGTAGGTAGAGGCACAATTTCGCCACCTTATTTTCCACCCTCAAAACTAAACCCGATCACATAGTTTCGTAGCGAAACACAGGTATCGAGCTAGTTCATGAATAATTTTGCATTCAGACAGGAAGTTGTGACTTCTTTTTTTTTTGGTACCTTTATAAAAAAAAGCCAGGATTCAGCTCTCCCCCATCATTACTTTCATGCAACTGGTTCTTTTGTCGTATTGTAATGCGGCGTTTCTCAACCTTGATGACGGGTGGATGGCAACTTCATGGCTGGCTGGGGGAATGCTAGGAGTTGAAACCCACCCCACCTGTTCAAACGCAGGGGGCTCCCAACTTGGCAATGTTAAGAATGAAGGACTTCAACTCCCAGAATAAAAAAAGACGTTGAGACTCTAGAAAGAGTGCAGAGAAGAGCAACCAGGATGATTAGGAGACTGGAGGCTAAAATATTATAAGGAACGATTGCAGGACTTGGGCTTGGCTAGTCTAGTAAAGAGAAGGACCAGGAGAGACAGGATAGCAGTCTTCCAATACTTGAGGGGCTGCCACAGGGAGGAAGGGGTCAAGCTATTTTCTAAAGTAGTGGTCACCAACCAGTGGGCTGGGGACCACTGGTGGTCCGCGAGAAAATTTTGGTGGTCTTCAAAGAAATGTCACCCCCAAAACACCTCCCAAAGCAATTAATCCAGGCTGCGCTGCCCACATGGCCCGCGGGAACACAAGGCTTGCGTCGCTTGCATTGAGAACAACACGAGATAGTGAGGGGAGGGGGGAAAGGGCGGAGGGGGGGGAACTTGCCCCACTCTCCCCACGCACCTCACCTGTCCACTGGGCTGCTTCTTTCTTCTTCTGCTTTTGGCTGCACGCAAGGAAAGCAGCAAAAGTCTTTCTTTCTCTCCCCCAAACTCTGTCAGAAATGAGTCTTTGGGACCCTGCAAGGCATCCTGCTCCAAGAGGCCGCACTGGCGTGACAAGTGTCACAAAGACTCATTTCTGGCAGAGTTTGGGGAAGAGAAAGAAAGACTTCTGCTGCTTTCTTTGCATGAAGCTAAAAGTCTCTCTCTCTCTCCCCCCGAGAACGGAGCTAGATGGCATCCTGCGATCCCAAATAAAGAATGATTGGTCGGTAAGAAAACGGGGTGGGGAATTTTTCTGCAAACTTTTTGGGGGATTTTCCCAGAAAGCAGCAGAGACCCTGGGAAAACGTCAGCAAGCCACCCTCAGTCAAAATTCTTATTAGTGGTCCATGGGACTTAAAATTATGAGTTTGGTGGTCCCTGAGGTCCAAAAGGTTGGTGACTCCTGTTCTAAAGCACCCAAAGACCAGACAAGGAATAATGGATGGAAACTGAACAAGGAGATTTTCAACCTAGAAATAAGGAGAAACTTTCTAACAGTGAGAACAATCAACCCATGGAACAGAAGTTGCCTTCAGAAGTTGTGGGAACGCCATCACTTGAGACTTTCAAGAAGAGACTGGACTGCCATTTGTCAGATAACAGATCATCAGAGTTGGAAGGGACCTTGTAGGTCATCTAGTCCAACCCCCCTGCCCAAGCAGGAGACCCTACACCATTTCTGACAGATGGGAATCCAATCTCTTCCTGAAAGTCTCAAGTGATGGTGCTCTCACAACTTCTGAGGGCAACTTCTGTTCCATGGGTTAATTGTTCTGTCAGAAATGGTGTAGGGTCTCCGGCTTGGGCAGGGGGTTGGACTAGATGACCAACAAGGTCCCTGCCAACTCTGATTATCTGTTAAAGCTGTTCTATTCTATTCTATTCTACCTTACGATTCTTGATGAATGTATCTTTTCTTTTTATGTACACTGAGAGCAAATGCAGCAAAGACAAATCCCTTGTGTGTGCAATCACACTTGGCCAATAAAGAATTCTCTTCTCTTCTCTTCTCTTCTCTTGGACTCCCATCTGTCAGAAATGGTGTAGGGTCTCTGCATGGGCAGGGGGTTGGATTAATGACCTACAAGGTCCCTTCCAACTCTGATTATCTGTTATCTGTTAAAGCTATTCTATTCTATTCTATTCTATTCTATTCTATTCTACTCTATTCTACTCTACTCTATTTCTATTGGACGCCCATCTGTCAGAAATAGCATAGGGTCTCCTGCTTGGGCAGGGGGTTGGACTAGATGACCTACAAGGTCCCTTCCAACTCTGATTATCTGTTAAAACTATTCTATTCTATTTCTCTTGGACTCCCATCTGTCAGAAATGGTGTAGGGTCTCCTGCTTGGGGAGGGGGTTGGACTAGATGATCTACAAGGCCCCTTCCCACTCTTGTTAACCTTCCAATCTAATACCGAATTCCTCAGCCAGCCATGATGGCTGGGGGAATTCTGGGAGCTGAAGCCCACCGGGATTAAAAGCTGCTATGGTTGAGACATTTTTAAGCCTTTCCTAAGGGCCAGGTTTGTTTTTTCCTGGATTGTAACCTCTAGGGAGAAAATTAGAGGAGGGGGGGGGCTTATGTTACCCCCACCCCACCCCAGAGCCCCCCCCCACAATGAATAAACACAACAGAGCAAACCCGAAACCGTGTAACTTTTTCCCCAGTTCAACCCCGGCTCTTTTGGACCCAACTCACTCCACCCAGCGGCTCTTTGGAGACCCCTCCCCAACACCCCCCCCGCCCCGATCCGGGGGGGACGGGGGTTTAAAACGCTACGCCTCACCCCCCCCCCCTTCGGGGCTCCGCTTTCGCCCTTTCCCTTCCCAAAGAGACGGGATTTGGAGGCAGGGGGGGATGGGGAAAAACAGCTGCCGGACGTGCTAAAATATCCCTCCGGGAGGGAGGAACCGCATGCAAAAGGGGGCAGAGATTGTTTTTTTGGGGGGGGTCCCGGAAGGGAGTGGGGGGGGGCTTGATCTTCCCACCTGCTCTTTTCCCTTCTTCCCTCCTCCTCCTCCACCCTCCCCAGCCCGAGACTCCGAAGGCCTCCTTGCATTGTCTCTCTCTCCCTCCCTCCCGCTCCTGGCTTCCCCTTCCTCCGCCTTTGCTTTGGCACCCCGATCCCCCCAAAGCCACGGCTCAAGATCGGGACTCACCGGCGGCTCCCGCCCTTCGGATGGGGGAAACAAAGGCCCGGGGAGAGACGCTGAGCAAGAGGGCGGGGTGGACCCCCAGACCCAAACTCGGCCCGCTCCCCCCCCCCACACCACCACCACACACACGCACACAACACACGCACGCACGCACGCACGCACACAGCCGGCTCCCACCTCGCCCCACCCTTTTCGCATCCGACCCGTCCTTCCTCGCTTGCAACCAAACCCCCCCACCACCCCCATCCAACCCCTACCTCCCCGTCCGGCCGCGGCGGCGAAGGATAGGCTGGCCAATCCGGATGGGGAGGTGGCTTGGTCGTGGAAGGCCTCCACCGCTCCTCCCCTCCCCAAACTTCCTTCCCTCCCTCCCTCTCTAGGAATCCCCTTCCCGCCTTCCCCGTGTAACCCTTCAGAAGCCAAGAGGCAGTTTGGGGGGGCGGGGGAGAGAAAGAGGGGGAGGGGGGGGAGGAAGGAAAGAAAGAGAGGGAAGCTCAGACATGAACGAACGAATGCTTTTATTGGCCAAGTGTGATTGGACAAGCAAGGAATTTGTCTGGTGCATATGCTCTCAGCGGACGTAACAAGAAAAGATACATTCATTAAGAATCGTAAGGAAGAGTAGAACAGAACAGCACAGCACAGCATAGAATAGAATTCTTTATTGGCCAAGAGTGATTGGACACACAAGGAATTTGTCTTTGGTGCAAATACTCTCAGTGTACATAAAAAGAAAAGATACATTCATCAAGAATCGTAAGGTAGAATAGAATAGAATAGAATAGAATTCAATTCTTTATTGGCCACGAGTGATTGGACACACGAGGAATTTGTCTTTGGTGCAAATGCTCTCAGTGTACATAAAAAGAAAAGATACATTCATCAAGAATCGTAAGGTAGAATAGAATAGAATAGAATAGAATAGAATAGAATAGAATAGAGTAGAATAGAATAGAATAGAATAGAATTCTTTATTGGCCAAGTGTGATTGGACACACAAGGAATTTGTCTTTGGTCTTTGGTCAAGGAATTTGTCTTTGTCTCAGTCAGCGTACATCAAAAGAAAAGATACATTCATCAATAATCATAAGGCACAACTCTTAGTGATAGTCGCAGGTTACTAATAAAAAATCAAATCATACTAGGGAACAAATAAAACAATATAAATTGTAAAGATATGTGGAAAGGGAACTTCACGAGGACAGTGGTGTCACCCAAGCAGGAAAAGCCCAAAGGGAACATCAAGCCAGCCATAAAACAAACTTGCATTGGAAAAGGAATCAAATAAAAGGTATTAAAGAAGCTCCTTAGGCAAAAGCCCAAATAATTAAGAAAACTAAGGAAACAAGAAAAGAAAACCCTTACAAACACAAGCCATGCCAAATCAGCAAAACAAACAGACAAAAGACACAAAATATATTGCAAATGAGACAGACAGGAGATTGCCACAAAACAAATCTACGAAACCATTAAGCAAAAAAAAAAAAAAGACTAGGACGAAACTGATAATCCAGTCAAACCACCCTGCGGAGTTTACCCTCCGGCGGAAATGAAGACAACCCCTGACAGGATTTAAAACATTAAGAAATACAAACACAAGCACACACACACAAAAGGAGAAAAGGTATAAAAAATCTGGGGCTTATCATACAAAGCTAGCTAGCCCCAGGAATGCAGACTTCTTGCTATCTCTCGCCTTCCTGAAAATAAAAAGATCCAGCTTTCAAGCAGTTGTCTGTATCCTTGCACCGGAGCTCTCCCAGGAGGAAAATCGAATCCTCAGAAGAAAGGCATTTTCCAAGCCTTTCAACAGATACAAGCAACATTGTTATAGTTATAAGTTGGAAGAGATAAGTAATAGAAAGGATAAGAAGAATTTATTTATTTATTTATTGAATTTATATTGTTGCCTATTCGCCCACAAGAATAATAGCAATACAATCTTAACTAAATAGTTGGACAGCGTTGAGGGAATTATTTGTTTAGCAGAGTGATGGCATTAGGGAAAAACTGTCCTTGTGTCTAGTTGTTCTGGTGTGCAGTGCTCTATAGCATCGTTTTGAGGGTAGAAGTTGAAACAATTTATGTCCAGGATGTGAGGGGTCTGTAGAAATTTTATATATCTTTACATTTACATTTTTATAACTATTAATTTTAATGTTTAATTAAAAACTTTAATTATAATTTTTAGATATTTATATTTTTATATAAATATAAATAGATATTGATGCCTGTAGATGCCTTCATGATAGTCATAGGGTACAATCAGCAATCCAATCATACTAGGAAAGAGTCAATATAAATCGTAAGGATATAAGCGACTAAAGTTACAGTCTTACAGTCCCCAGTGGGAGAGGATGGGTGATAGGAACGATGACATTTACACAGATTTATGGGGCGGGAGGTGGGGAGGTATAAGAGATGAGAGATGTAATGAGGTAGAATTAGTACCACTCTATAAAGCCTTAGTACTGCACCTGGAATACTGCATCCAGTTTTGGTCACCCCATTAACCAAAAAAGGATAATGAGATTTTGGAAAGAGTGCAGAGAAGAGCAACTAAGATGATTAAAGGCCTGGGGACAAAAACATACGACGGATATCTGTAGAGATTCTCAGTCATCCAGCTCATGGTTTTCCCAAAGGTGATTTTTTTATCAGGAGGCAAACTGGACTTTCTTGTTTTTTTCTTGAAAGCCGTTTCGCTTCTCATCCAAGAAGCTTCTTCAACTCTGACTGGATGCTGGGGAATGGATGGATTTATATTCCTTGCAGGCAGCTGGTCATTTGCATCCTTTTAGAGCAGGGGTCGCCAGCCCGTGGGCTGAGGAGCACTGGTGATCCCTGACAAAATTTTGGTGGTCTGCAGAGGAATGTCACTCTCAAAGCAATTAATCCAGGCTGCGTGGAAACACAAGGCTGCGCCACCCACATGGCCCATGGTTTGAGTTTGGGGGAGAGAAAGAAAGACTTCTGCTGCTTTCCTTGCATGAAGCCAAAAGTCTCTCTCTCTCCCCTGAGAACAGAGCTGGAGACGGGATCCTGTGATCTCAAATAAAGAATGACCGATCAGTAGGAAAATGGGGTGGGGAATTTTCCAGCAGACTTTTTGGGAGGATTTTCCCAGGATCTCTGGTCCGCAGGATTTAAAATTATAAGTTTGGTAGTCCCTGAGGTCCAAAAAGTTGGCGACCCCTCCTTTAGAGCGTCCTTGAAGCACTTGGAGGTTTATTTGTGTCCTCGGGGTCACCTGAGTTGTGCAAATGGTTCCTGTAAGTCTTCAATTTTTGCCTCTGGATATCCATTCCTACTCCCACACCGTTCCAAGGGTGTTCATCCCAAATTGTGCAGCTAAAAGTCTACAGAGATTGTCAGTCATCCAGGTCACAGTTGTCCCAAAGGTGCTTTTTTTAAGGAGGCAATTGGACCTTCTTGTTTTTTCTTTGAAGACGTGTAGGAAGTTAGCTCCCACCCCTCTCCTTTTTTGAAGATGTTTTTCTTCTCATCCAGGAAGCTTCTTTGGTTCTGACAGGATGTGTGTGTGTGTGTGTATGGGGGGGAATGGAAGGATTGATATTAAATGGCCATTAGCGGGCTGAGAAACAGATCCAGAAAATTATAATCCTATATTGCCATTTAGTCTGTAGAGATTCTCGGTTATCCGGGTTGTCCCAAATGTGCTTTTTCAGGAGGCAACTGGACTCCCTTTTAGTTTTTCTTTTTGAAGACTCTTCTTGGATGAGAAGTGAAAACAGGCTCAATAGCAGCAACCGTGAGTGGGATCTTGGAGTCTTAGTGGACAACCAACTAAATATGAGCCAGCAATGTACAGCAGCAGCAGCAGCCAAAAAAGCTAATGCAATCCTAAATTGCATTAACAGAGGGATACAATCAAGATCAAGGGAGGTATTAATATTACTCTATAAAGCAGTGGTGAGATTCAAAAAGTTTTACTACCGGTTCTGTGGGCGTGGCTTGGTGGGCGTAGCTTGGCTTGGTGGGTGTGGCAAGGGAAGGATACTGCAAAGTCCCTCCCCACCCAACTAACCTGCTTTCCAGCTCTGTTCTCCTATGCAGGGCAACCAAAGGAGACCCAGCCGATCAGCTGGGACTCGGGAGGCAGAGAATAGATGGGGGCGGAGCCAGTCAGAGGTGGGATTTGCCGGTTCTCCAAACTACTCAAAATTTCTGCTCTGGTTCTCCAGAACTGGTCAGAACCTGCTGAATACCCGCCGCTGCTATAAAGCCTCAATAAGACCACACCTAGAGTACTGCATCCAGTTTTGGTCACCACACTATAAAAAAGATGTTGAGACTCTGGAAAAAGGGCAGAGAAGAGCAACCAGGATGATTAGGGGACTGGAGACTAAGGCATATGAAGAATGGTTACAGGAACTGGGCCTGGCTAGTCTACTGAAGAGAAGGACCAGGAGAGGCAGGATAGCAGTCTTCCAATATTTGAGGGGCTGCCACAGAGAGAAAGGGGTCAAGCTATTTTCTAAAGCACCCGAAGGCCAGACAAGGAATAATGGATGGAAACTGAACAAGGAGAGATTTAACCTGGAAATAAGGAGAAACTTTCTGACAGTGAGAACAATCAAACAATGGAACAGAAGTTGCCCTAGGAAGTTGTGGGAGCGTCATCACTTGAGACTTTCAAGAAGAGATTGGACTCCCATCTGTTAGAAATGGTGTAGGGTCTCCTGCTTGGGTGGGGGGTTGGACTAGATGACCTACAAGGTCCCTTCCAACTCTGATTATCTGTATCTGTAAGCCTCCAGTGATGAAGCTCCCACCACTTCTGAAGGCAAGCTGTTTCATTGGTTGATCTTGGCCACTTTAAGATGGCTGGACTTCAACTCCCAGAATTTCCCAGCCAACATGAGAGTTAAAACCTTAAAGTGGCCAAGTTTAATCTTAAAGTGGCCAAGTTTTTGGAGAGTTGGAAAAAAAATTGACTACTTCTTCACTGCTCCAAAGACAACTTTAGGGAGCTTTCCATGACATCACTGGCTGAACTGACTTCAAACAAATTTTTACTGCTTCTACCAATCAACGATCTGACTTGGAAAGGCATTTCCCAGTTTGTTAGCTTCCTTATTTTAAAAACTTGGGTGTTTCTTATCTAAAAGAAAATATCTGGTAATGAGAAAGTTGAATGAATCAACTGGGGAACAGGCTTTTGTTGTTTATTTACAAACACACCCCAAGTAATACACAACAAGGATCACCTGAAATGTCATTACAACCATTATCTTGATAGCTCCACAATCCAAGACGGTTTAAAATATGGTCACGATTAATGACAGCAATTTCTATCTCGCAGCTGCTTTAACAATTTGCTCGAGAATTCCTTCATATTATGATGTCTATGGACATTCTCAGTCATCCCAGGTCATGGTTGTCCTAAAGGTGCTTTTTTTTTTCAAGA
Organism: Pseudonaja textilis; assembly: GCF_900518735.1. The sequence continues at coordinate 99,609 of NW_020769640.1, forward strand.
GGCAACTGGACTTTCTAATTTTTTTCTTTGAAGATGTTTTGCTTCTCATCCAAAAAGCTTCTTCAGCTCTGTTTTCTTTGAAGACGTGTCACTTCTCATCCAAGTGTTGAAGAAGCTTCTTGGATGAGAAGCAAAATGTCTTCAAAAGAAAAACCAGAAAGTCCAGTTGCCTCTTGAAAAAAAAGGACCTTCATATTATGATATTTTATATGTATCCTAAATCCCACAATTCTTATATTATATAAAAGAGCCCACTCACAAAGGTTATTGTTTAAAGCCACTGCTGTATGAAATTTATAAGGAGTGTCAGCTGGTACTCCATTCAAAATCCAAGAAAGAAATACTTAGACTCCTTTAATCAGAGGAAAGATATCTTTTACTGGAAATCAAGTGGTAACAACAAAAGAATTCTGAAGCTGAGAAAATGGGCGCGTAAATCACATATACAAAGTAATGGCAACGTTCCCACCCCCAATAGTTCAATTGGCTCCTCCAATTAAAAGTTGTGTATATCATCATGTGGGCATCTCCAGGTGGTGATGAGGCCTCTGTCCGTTGACCTTGACATAGTTTGATAAAGAGTTGCAGCTGCTCATAGGATAGAAGCCTAAGCAAGAACCTTCTCCCCCACAACTTATACAGTTCTGTTTTGTAACACCTCCAGCTCACTTCCCATAACCATTCCCCCCTCCTCCCCCTGTTACTTATGACAGCCGAAAGATGCAAAGCAAAGGAGGAACATCTTGAAGGCCTACAAGGAGCTTCTTCTAAAGGTAGCAAAACTTCCATTAGTTCATTAGAAAAAATCCTCATATTTATCTATAGTCAGAATAATTTGTCAACTGGTACTCCCAACATACTTATCTATCCTAATTCATTTTGCTGTTGATGCATAAAAAAAGCCTCTTTCTTATCAAATATTATCATGCATAGCAGGAAATCACAGCTGCCAGTTCTTTAGCTACTGTTGGCCTTGATTCTCATTTGAGTTATTCCCAAGAACCAAGAATGGTAGTGTATCAGTGTAACATATGTGTGGATCCAAGCAGTGTCGCCTTTTGCAATTGTCAAGGGTTGTCCATGAATTTTTGCTGTGGCACCCAGTGTACCGTTAGCTGCTGAACCCATGACGGCCAGTTTATGCCTTGATCTTTCAACGTTGATTTTCAGATCTTGAGACTTCGTGATCTTCTCCAATTCTTTGTCTTCTATTCTACTACCCTCTGGTATTGCCACATCCATTATCCACACCTTTCAACCACAGTTGAATCCGGTGTGTTATGCACTCAGTTTCTATTTGGAAATCGCACAATATTTTAATAATAACAACATTATTATTTATAATGTACCTTGATTTTCTAGTGTTCACTTACAATTTAGGGTAATTAACGGTACACTGGGTGCCACAGCAAAAATTCATGGACAACCCTTGACAAGTGCTAGTCGTTTCTGGCTCTAGGGGGCGGTGTTAATCTCTGTTACAAAGCTGAAGAGCCAGCGCTCTCCGAAGACGTCTCCGTGGTCATGTGGCCGGCATGATTAAACGCCGAAGATGCATGGAACGCTGTTACCTTCCCACCAAAGTGGTCCCTATTTTTCTACTTGCATTTTTTTTTACATCTTTCGAACTACTAGGTTGTCAGAAGCTGGAACGAAGTAATGGGAACTCACTCTGCTATGCAGTGCCAGGGATTCGAACTGCTGAACAGCTAATCTTTCTGATCGACAAGCTCAGCGTCTTAGCCACTGAGCCACTGCATCCCTCTTAGGATAACTAGCAACAATTTTAACTAATACCAGAGTCATTTCAAAAATGACAATGGACTAGTGTTATATAGCAAACACAGACAGATGGAACACAAAATAAAACATCATATAAAAACTATGTCTACATGGAATGAACCACACCATAAATAAAGATATAGTCGCATTTGGTAAAAGAACATGAAGAAAGGGAGCAGGGAATTCCACAGGTATGGTACAGAAGACCTTTTCTTTTGTCCCGTTCAACTGTAGGTCTACCAGAGCTGGATGTGAGATGCCTTTTCTTCTTCTGGGTCTCCACCCAAGCTTGGATAAAGCCAGGTTTCTCCATTAGAATAGCAATAGCCCTTAGACTTATATACCGCTTCTCAGTGCTTTACAGCCCTCTCTAAGCAGTTTACAGAGTCAGCATATTGCCTCCAAACAATCTGGGTCCTCATTTTACCCTCCTCGAAAGGATGGAAGGCTGAGTCAACCTTGAGCTGGTGAGAATCGAACCTCTGGCAGTCAGCAGAGTCAGACTGCAATACTGCATTCTAACCACTGCACCATCACAGCTCAGCAGGCAGATCTCAGAAAAGGTTCTTAAACAACTTTTTGGGTTATCCCTTTAAAACACTCTGGCTGGTTCAAAAAACCAATCTGTTAATTGCTGGAATCTTCTTCAAAGCCACTGTAGCCCTCTGGATTCATTGCAATTTCAAAAAGTCTTCGGACACATCCCCAGGAAGGATTCACCAAAATCACCGTTGTGTATTCAACAGAGTTGTTACATCATAACACGTGTGGGGTTTGTAGGGGGATGATGAAATGCCCGGAATCTAAGGCATTCCACCATTTATTTGAGCCACTTCTCTTCTGAATGTGTTTATCCTGTTGTGCCAAGAGTTTTAAGAACAGAATAATTCTCATTTTGCTCAGGGCTTAGTTGATCTGCAAAGGTCCTTTGGAATTTCTGCACCTCAAATCTTCATCCACCCAACTCTGTAATAGTCTGTGAGGATAACCTTGGGAGACAGGAGGGGAAACAGCAACCTAAGTAAGTTAGACAAAAGATATCTCATGCTAGTTATTTCCAGCTCATCTCCGTTACAAAGCTGAAGAACCAGACCTGTCTGAAGACGTCTCCGTGGTCATGTGGCTGGCAACACCCGAAGGCGCATGGAGCGTTGTTACCTTCCACCAAAGGTGGTCCCTATTTTTCTACTTGCATTTTTTACATGCTTTCGAACTGCTAGATTGGCAGAAGCCAGGACAAGTAATGGGAGCTCACTCCATTACGCGGCGCTAGGGATTTGAACCGCCAAACTGCTGACCTTTCTGATCGACAAGCTCAGCATCTTAGCTACTGAGCCACCACATCCTTTATCATTCAAAGTTACAATGGCACTAAAAAAAAGTGATTTATGACTGTTTTACACACTTTCATCCGATGCAGCATCCCCATGGTCATGTGATCAAAATTCAGGCGCTTGACACCGGTTCATATTTATGATGGTTACAGTGTCCTGGGGTCAGGCGATCGCCTTTTGCTTCCATGAGGAAGCCAGATTTGCTCAATAACCATGTTACTAACTTAAGAACCGCAGGGATCCAACTGTGAAAAGAAAGGTAGTGTTAAACGGGGCAAAACTCACTTAACAACTGTCTCGCTTAGCAACGTAAATTTTGGGCTCCGTTGTGGTTGTTTTAAGTTGAGAACTACCTGGACCTCAAAGTCGTGAGCCTTACCCCTTTTCCTCCTCCTTCCAAGCAGCATTCACCAGTGGTGGGTTTTAAAACATTATCCTACTGGTTCGGTGTGAGCACGTGCTTGGGGTGCACTTGTGTGCTTTGCACATGCACACACCAAACGCGTGCTTTGTGCGTGTGCAGTGTTTGCAACTCATCTTCTGCTGCAAGCTTGTGTGTAAAACAGCCGACGCGCGGCAATCCGGTGTGCCGCGCGCAGCAGCTGAGCTTGAAAATAAAGGTTAAAAATAGAGCCAGGGCGGGTGGAAGGGCCCAGCAGCTGAACACCTGAGTGAACTGGTTCGCTCATAGATGATCTTTGGAGCTACCTGTTGAGTCGAACTGGGCCGAACCGGTAGAATTCCACCACTGGCATTCGCCACTTTCAGGTTTCTCCCCCATGAGTCCTTTGATGAGCGGCGAATTGCATCTTCAGGCGAAAGCTCTTCCCGCAGTCCAGACATGAATACGGCTTCTCCTCGGTGTGGACCTTCTGGTGGGAAAGAAGGTATTTGCCGCTGGCGAAGCATTTCCCACATTCGAGGCATTTATAGGGTTTCTCTCCCGTGTGGATCCTTTCGTGAGTGATGAGATACACCTTCTGGCCGAAACTCTTCCCGCATTCCAAGCACGTGTACGGCTTCTCCCCGGTGTGGATTCTTTGATGGGAAATGAGATTCTTGCTACTGCTGAAGCTCTTCCTGCACTCCAGGCATCCGTATGGCTTCTCTCCGGTGTGGAGCTGTTGATGGTGGGTGAGGCTCGCCCCATGGCTGAACCTCTTCCCGCACGCCAGGCATTCGTAGGGTTTCTCCCCGGTGTGACTGATCCGGTGGGAGTTGAGGTTCGACTGCTGAGCGAAGGCCTTCCCGCAGGTCGGGCATTGGTAGGGCTTCTCGCCCGTGTGGATCCGGAGATGGGAAGTGAGGCTGGCACTCTGGCTGAAGCCCTTCCCGCACTCCTTGCATTCGTACGGCTTCTCGCCCGTGTGGATCTTTTTATGGGAGCTGAGGTATTTGACGTCGCTGAAGCATTTTCCACATTTGAAACATTCGTAGGGTTTCTCGCCTGTGTGTGTTCGGTGGTGGGAAATCAGGATATCTCTCCTCTTGAAGCTCTTGCCGCATACCTGGCAGCGGAACGGTTTTTCCCCCGTGTGGGATCCCATGTGGAGATAATGGGAGGATTTGCAGCTAGAGATCTTCGCACACACCAGACACTCGTTTTCTCCCATTGCTTTCTCTATTCGCCCTTCACGGGCCTCACTGTTCAATGCAGAGTTTGTTATTTTCTTTTTTCTCTCTACTTCGCTTCCGATTCCTTCAAAAAATAAATCACTTGGGCCTTCTATGGATCCATTCTGCTGTACCTCAGCCTCTGGGGAAAAAAAAAAGAATTCATATTGAGAGGTAAAAATCAAAGAATGTGCAGAAACGAGAATGACAAGGAATCAAAGATGAGAGAGATTTTGACATGTACGAAAGTTTTTTAAAGCAAATACTCAAATCAGGGACTGTGCAGTTCACAAAAACAAACTCCGTTGGTCATTTAAAATATTTTTAAAATTAGAATAACTTTATTGTCGCTTTGAATGTACACAGATCGGTATACA